>OMNN01024367.1:7597-24584 GCA_900302755.1 Chromis chromis
GGCTAAATAGACAAAATTATATAAACCTGCTCATATCCAGTAAAGTAAAGTCACATGGTATATAGCCTGTTCTCAGTAAGCAACATCTGCTCTCATTGTTCACTCTGTCTGATTTATCTTTTTAGGACCTTTTTGTTAAAACATTCATCCTGAGGCTAGATGTACTGTATAAGCTGTGGGTGGGAATGAAAACAGGCATGCAGCATTTTACTGCACATGAAGTGATGTTTCTAAAAAATATACATTTCAGTAACTGTGTGACTTGAAGCACCAATTGGCTGGACCTGTGTTGAATTAGGTGAGAAACTTTCAAGGGGGTGAAAACTTTTGCAGTCACTTTATCTACATTTTATATTTTCAGTTATTTAACATTACTTTGTAGAAGTATATTTTTACTTTGACTCAAAATAATCTTTTTTGTAAGTTCTTTACCAAATATCCTAATTAAATTCACCATGACTTATGCCCCGTCCACACGAAGACGAGCCCAAGTCTAAACGCACAAATAGTTCATCAAACCCGTGTCTCATCCACACGAAGCCGGAGTTTTGGGGTCTGAAAATGATCATTTCTGAAACCAGGTCCTAGAGTGGAAAGATTTGAAAACTGTGGTTTCGCGGCTCCATGTTTACGCTCTATCCCCGAATCTTTTCTGAAACGCTTGCATCATAGCTCCACCTCTCGATAAATGCGCCAAACTCAGAAAATGACTACAACTATGGCGCCCTACAGTGTTGGTGTGTACTGCTGAAGCTAGTCACCCTATTATCACTATTACAGCAAAATATACTTCTTCTGCATTATCATCATGTTCACCAAACAGATATGGAAAGCACAATACGCCACTTCATGTTCTATGTTTACATTGTATACAGATTTCTGTGCATGCCTAAAATCCTGCTGCCAGTTTCTGCTTGTTTCCGTTACGCCGTCACAGCGCCACCAACAGGCCTGACATGTGTTTTACATCGTTTTCAGGCGTATCAAGTGAATTCGTGTGGACGGACACATTTACTGAAACAGCTCAGTCTTTATGAAGAACATTTTTGAAACTATAAGCATTTTGGCTTCGTGTGGATGGGGCCTTAATGACGAAAAACAAAAAAAGGGGAAAAGTTCCAAGGGGGGCTTATTATGGGCATTGTAACTTCTTGAAATTGTTTTGCATAATTGTCCACTAGTCTATGACATTGGCTTGCTGAAACTTTGTGACCAATCCTCCACAAAACATTCCTTATATTTTAAGATGTTTGAGGGTTTTCTTGCTTATACTGCTGCTACTTGCTCTGATGTTCTTTTCTGAGAGTAAAGGATTTTATTCTGGCACACCTCCTGTGCAGGTCAAAGTTGTGCAATCTCTTTTTGATTGTGGACACATGGCACCAACAGTTGTAAAAGTTACCTGCAGATCCTGTGATAACTTTTAGGTTCTTGGAGACTTTTGCATCAAGTGATCAGAGGGCTGTACTACGAAGCGAGATTAGTGGGTTAGCAAGGTATGTTGAGCCGAAAGTCAGAGTTTTCAGTATCGCGAAGGTGGCTCTCTTTTTACCTGGTTAGATCACAATGGTAACATACGCTGCGGAGCTAACCTGGTCGAGAGCAGTTTCAGATTTAAATTGGCCGTAAGAAGCGTCTCCCTTTAATCAAATCATTTCCTGATGATTATTTATGAGCGATACAGATTCTCAGCTGAGGGAATATGTTTTATCTTCAACACCTTGAGCTGTATGCTACTAAAACCACTGAATAAAGTTGTGTAGTTACAGTATCGCCTTGCCATGGGAATGTATTTGGTTGGTGATGCGGTAATCGTATAAATATGTTTTTATGTTTGGTCCTGATTTGCTGTCAGGTTTACTCTGCTGGTACTGCAGCTGACAGAACACAAATTAGAAAACTGATTAATCTACTGGTATTAATTACAGAGAATATTCCATCAGTAATGTCCTGCCCTCGCACTTTGCTAGGCAGGTAGATAACCATCACTTCAAGAAACCACACCGCTGTTCCTTTTTGTTGGGTATTTATTTGATGAAAGAGTGAATGGTAAAACTAAACAAGAAGTGCAGAATATTGTGTATGAGCTGACATGTCAATAACATTTTTATAATTGATCACAATGTCTCCTATACACAGTAGAGCACATCTGGAAAAGCTAACAGGCTAACGCTAGCGCTATCTAACGGCTAATTAACGTCTATGCTAACAGGCTAACGCTATCTAACGGCTAATTAACGTCTATGCTAACAGGCTAACGCTATCTAACGGCTAATTAACGTCTATGCAAACGTCTGATAAAACACATATTTTGGGTAAATTACTTTAATGAAACATCTAAAAACAACTTGTGGCAGTTAGTACTAAGCCTAAAATATATAATTTCTAGTAACTTACAGGCTGTGCTGGCTTAAGACACAGCATAGCAGGTACAGAAGAAGCTTAACTGTTTTTTCTCTCGTTAGACAGGAAGTGGTAGGCAGCATCACTTCCGGTGTGATACCAAAATAAAACCGACAATGTAAAACTATTACAACAAACACTTAACACCAAAATATATAAGTGGCTCAGAACAAGTAACATTAATTTCACTTTGATTTGGCCACAAATTAAAGTGGTATCCTGCATTATGGGACAGTGTCGGACCTAATTTGATAATAGTTTAATAGTTTTATTGTGCAGCTGTCAGAAATAAGCGGCTGCATTGATCGATAAAACAAATACATTACGCACGTTCAGCAGTTTTCGACCAGCATTCCTGTTTTGCATCATTTGCAGTAGCAGCACTTTATACCGTCATACATTCTTGTATTCCTCATTGTTGTTGACTTAAACAGCTGCACACGTCAAATGACGAGTTAAACGCGTCAAATGACGAGTTAAACGCCCCGCTTTGTGTGAATGCACACAGAGTTTGAAGCAGAAAGCCTGAGTTGACAAAAAAAAGTTGATAACTACCTTCATGATACCCGTTAACTCTGAGTGCGGCTTTATTTTTTGTCGAGCCGGCTTACACAAAGAAAGCCCGGCTATGTTGAACTTGCTTCGTAGTACAGCCCCCTGCTCTTGGTCTGCATTTGTTCATCTGTTATTTTGTTGTTGTTGTTATTTTTAATTTAAATTATGAAAAGGACTACAAATATCAGCGTCATGTGTTTGTTTGTATAATGCCTTTTTCCTTGGGCCCTGTTTCAAGGAGGATCAAATGTTTGCCTGTATACAAATATGTTGAAAAAGTCAACAGTTTCCAAGGGATGTACTCAAATAACTCTAAATAAACAATTTAGACAGCCTCCAACCAGTAGATGTGTTCAGCATTAAGAAAATCTCTTCATGTGGTTAAAGGAGGAATGCCATTAATGCGATTCTTACAGTGTCTGCTGTCCGTAGCTATTTTATACTGTATGGAAAGCTTCTCATCCAGTTCATTAAATCCCCACAGCCAACCGAAGCAGCAGGACGGATATGTTGATAAATCTGCAGCCTCTGAATCGAGATACCACGCTAGAGCACAGTGCCAATATGTACAATCGTCCGCTGTCTTGATGTTGGTTAAATCACAAGCAAATGCCACCAGGCTGCTACAAAATAACCACACAAACCTTTACTCACTTAAGATAGGTATTCTGCCTTTTAATGCAGATAGTGCCGAATTACCAGAGTTTAATAATCCAAACTTTTGATAAAATATCAGCAGTTCATGTTCTATTCTTGATATTCATTACTCATTAAACAGTGCTGCCTTAAGAGTGAGACTTAGAGGGTGTACATGGAGACACCCACATTATGTACACTCTATAACTGACACTCAATTAAAAAAATTAGCACCTTAAGTGTCTCCAAGTGTCTTCATATGCACTTACAACATTAGATTTAATGAGCAGTTTTATTATTAACAGCACAGTTACTGCAACTGTAAGATTATAAGATAACTATCCACAGTTGAGAAGTCATGGTGTGACCTGGACTGTGTGGAAGAGACTTGCCATTTGTGGTCAGTTGCTTGGCATCCATCACTTTCACCCTAGGAGAAAAACAAGGCGTTATTTAAGTCCCCTTGCCAGCCCTCACACCTCCACCACAGGCATATTTGAATGTATAGAATTCCCCTCTTTTCAATAATATTTTGTGTCTTATAGGATTTTTTCATGAAAGAAGTTTCCATAGCTGTTTCGGCTGACTGGCTACACATACCCACACACAAGGACAAAAACAACTTGAGGTAGTCAGGGCAAATGGTCCCCCCACCCCTTATTATCTTGTCTCTCACCTTCGTGCCTCCTTCTGCTGCTTCTCCTTTTTCTTCCCTTCTGGCCTTTTTCCTCTCTTTTCTTCCCTCACTTGCTTCCCTCCCAAGCTGGTATAGTTTGCTAGTTAAATATTTGGGGGGGATACCGGGTGCTGGAAGGCCTAAGCTAGGAGGATCAGCAGAGGAGAGGCTGCAGTTGTTGTGGATTAGCTGCTTGTTTTATCATAATACCACTGCCTGCTTGCATGGGATTTGGTGCTCACCGGGCAAGCTGCAAAGTCAGAAATCACGATTTCTTAAATGTATGAGTAATGCAACTCATCACTGCTGAGCTTTAGTTTCACTGAAAGAGGCTGGAATTGCAAAACATTCCTCAGGATGAATCCAACCCCACAACTTTTCCATTATATTTTTAAGTTTTATGTTAAAGGAATTTTAATGATTTGAAGCTATTTGTGAAAATCACAAAGACACAAAATGGAAATGAGAAAGACCGGAGACTAACGGAAGCTACTACAGATCGGTAAAATGAAGAAATTAAGTAGAGTAAAGAAATGATTTGATCATACATGGGGACAGTCTAGGGTGAAAGCCAACGAAATATTAGTTATGGATACAAGGGCTATTTGATGTGTTAGAGAAAGTGAAGGGGGGTTGCTTAAAATCTGTGATGGATTTAATGGTTAGTATGTTGAATGTATGTTGACAGCCTAGCTGTCACACAGGGTTGTTTCTTTACCTCATTGATGAGTCTTCGTTGTGCTCTTGGAGTCATTTTAACTGGGTGTCCACTTCTTGGTAGAGTAACCACAGTCCCAAAGTGTCTCCATTTGTAGATCGTTTCCCTAACTGTAGACTGGCGAATTTCTAAAGTCTTTGAAATCACTTTGTAACCCTTTCCAGCTTTACGTAAATCACCAATTCTTGATCATAGATCCTCTGAAAGCTCTTTTTGGCGAGGCATGGCTCGCATAAGCAATTTCTTCTTGTGCGGAGCAAATTAAAAAAGCTTGAGTGGTTTTTATCAGTCAAAGTAGCTCTAGTCCACATCTCCAAACTCATTTTATTAATAAAAGGACTCCATGTATGCTAACACCTGACTCCAATTAGCTTTTTTGAGGTCATTAACTCAAGGGTTCACATACTTTTTCCACGAGCACTATGAGTTTTTATGGTTGTTCTCAATAAAGACATGAAAGATCAGAATTTTCTTTTGTGTTATTATTTTAGGCACATTATATTTGTCAATACCCTTGACTTAGATGAAGATCAGATCACATTTTATGACAAATTAGTGCAGAAAACCATGAAATTCCAAAGGGTTCACATACTTTTTCTTGCAATTGTATATTGACTGTACACAGTGTGTTGCAGAGGTAAAGAAATTGCTACAATATCTGGAAGTAAAGAAAAAAAACTGTCTTCTCTGCTCCACTGTTTTCCACACAGGAGGCAAAGGCCAGCTTCCTGAAGTGGCTGCATACACACGCAGATGGAGATGGCAACCTTGCTATATCAAAGGCCTCTCTCAGGATGGTATCCAATTCGGAATATCAGGATAGTCCTTTACTTCCTGAGGGCTCTCTGGCCCTGCTCACCGACTCTTCAGACTCCCAGACCTGGCCGCAGTTCAGTATGGAGACCTACAGCAAGAACCTGAAGACCAACCTTCTCGGGCACACCCTGCTGTTTGCTGAGGTCGTCACTTCGACCATGGACCTGTTTGAAGGGTAATGCATGTTCCTCTGAGCCTGTTTATTGTTTGAAATGTATACTTGAGCCAATAGCAGTAAATTCTCACAGGCAGAATGGATGTGTGAATTTGTGACCAAGAAAAGAGGCACTTTGGTTTTGATTGCTGCAATGTGCACAGGCTGCCCAGCTGTAACCTTACACAACACCTTTCACCACCCTGAAACAGTCAGGTGCTGCTATTAGGATAACATATTTCAGGTTGCTTAGAATAGTTGAGCCTCCAAAGTTCAGGTGATATTTTATGTCCTGCCACCTTGATATATGTTATGTGGGACATTACACTGTTAAAGATGTCTGCTTGATAAGATAGACACTTTCTTGTGAACACAGTAATTCCAGAACATAGGAGAAACTTAATATTTAACAGGTCCCTAATATCGAGTAAGTAGTCCGATTACATTCTGGGTGTCTTTCTTCTTCATTAGATTTAAAACATTGATACCAGATAGTTAGCAAGCAAAGACACATTGGTATGGGAAGTCTTTTCTAAACAATGAGCACATTGCCCTAATTATAAGTAATTTTTGTGAACACAGTAATTCATAATGAAACTTCATACTAACACCACAGGTAGGTCGATGATCTAAATAGATTATGATGTGCATTTATTTGCATATTAAAGAGATAAAACTGAATATTTGAAAATACTTTCAGCATTCTTTATGACAAACAAAATTTCCTAGGAGCATGCATGTTCTTTTGTAATTAAGATCATGACAGATCATAAGCAATCCAAATGCCTTTTATCACCTGCAGAGAAGATACAGTTATGGTCTTGTAAACGAGAGAAACAATATAATTTGTCCCACTGTCATTTGGGTCAGCTTCATAGGTGTGTTGTGTTTTTGTGCACCCACTAGGGCTAGACTGGAATAATTATTTAGGCCAGGAATATAACAGGTAAATGTCTGCCCACATATTATTCTGTAACCATTTAGTTGAAATAGTTCTTGTTTAATACTTTTGCCCGTAATTTTAGAGGCTGATGGATTTCACTGGTGAACTGAAATTTTGACTCTTATGTAGACACAGATCATGAAAGACCATAGAGAGTATATGATGATAGTATATGATGCCCACTCCAGGGTCACTAAAAGTAGGCCACTTCACAGTGTTTATAGGTGATATCATACTTATGCTAAATATATTTTTCACAGGGACGACACATTTCTTTTACAACCTTTTGAAAAGGATTTGACCTGTATTGTTAGCTTTTTGATTAAGTTAATAAATAAACTCACCATGCAGAAAACAGACCAACCTCATACATGCATGTGGACATGTATGTACACATACATGTGTTGTATGTACATTGGATATACTGTATGTTGCATGAGTAGATGGATAAGGACAATCAGTGAGAGCTTTTTGAGATGCTCTCGCATAATGAGTAAATAAAATATCTCTTAGCTCAAATGAAGGGAAGTTGACACCAGCAATCAAGCGATAGATTGTGATGTGCGTGTGCACGCATGCGTGCGTGTCTGTGTGCACACACTGGTGTGTGAGGGTAGACGGGCTGGAACTAATTAAATGCCTAAGTGACCTCACTGCAGCAAATGCAAGTTGCACCTAATGGACTTCTTTGTCTGCATCCACACATGTGAGTAAATGTGGCTGTTGAGCAGGTCGATCAGGCAGCAGATGGGAGCAATTAAAACTGTCATAAAGTTTGAAAAATGGATTGTGGAGCAGCACTGAGCTGATTGGAACAGACAGTGTTGTCATTAAGGTTATACAAAAACTAAAGCAGGGTGAATGAGTAGGCCATATAACCCCAAACTGGTTGCGGCAGTTGGATTTCACTGCGAATGTTTGAGTTTCCAGATGTCTGTCTGGAACAGCCTTGATTAATGTTATTATTAAGGAATGCCTGTTTCATTTCTTTAGGCATTTATGTTTACTAAGTATCCACGATACTGAATATTTTCAGAGAAAACACACCTTTTCTGGTAGAATTTGCAGTTTTAAACATTTGTAGAGAAGTGCCAGTGGGAGCTATCAGAGAGTGAGTTGCATTGAGTTTTTGCTTGGTGACTAATAATACTTAGGTGTACACCATGTAGCAGGAAAATATTTCGTGTTTTTATTTGTTTTGATATGAATTTCAGTGTGCCTACATACTTTCAAACTAATGGTTTTGTTCAACAATTTTAATTTAGCTTGATATATTCCAGGTCAGTAAAACTGGATATAAAAGTCATTTCAATGTTACACATGAAAATCAGTTTTCTCGTCATGATTGGTACACAGCTGTACAATATCAGATTTTTTTTCCTGGAGTACCCCTTTAAGGCAGTGTGTATTTTGTCACCTGATTTTCATTCACACATGTGAATGAATTCTACTATGACTATGTCAATACCCACAGGATCCAAAGGACCTGCTGCCAACTTCCCAGTGCCAGACACCACAGGAGACCCCTAGAGGTCCAATGTCTGTGCTCCAACAGCTTAGAGCTTTTTTGGCGACACGAATGGACAGACACAAAATTAGACCTGTGATTTTATTGTTATGGCTGATCTGTGTACCTGTCCAGCAGGCTATCTCTGAGTGAGTTCTGTTGTTGTTCAACTAGAACGAAAGAAATAAATCTCATATGAAACACAGTTTGGTTAAATTAATGTATTGACACAACCCTGCCAGAGACCATATTGATTATATGTTGTTTGTGTTGGGCTGTTGCATTGACTTGGTAAAATATGCAAATAGATTATTTTTCCTGTATGTAGTAACGAGATGAATTAATTTGCATTTCAGCAAATATGACGGTAAGAAATTAATTTTAGGCAGAGTAAAAGGTAATGTGTGTACAATGCAAAACTCAGCTAATTGAAGAGTCGTGGTTAGAGAAGTGGGAAGTCCTTCATTTTGATTTAAAGTAGAACAGCAGTTCTTTGTGTTGTCTGATACAGCATTCAACTGCACTATATTTTCTGCAGAGCAGCAAATATAGTCACTACTAAAATAGCAGCCATAAATACTTGTAACCACGTAGTGTTTGTTTGGTTACAGTATTGCATTTTTGTTGTTGTTCCTAACACTGCACGTTATAACAGACCTTTTTACCTGTTACTTTCCTGAGGATGTTAAGGGAATAGCCCCTTGTTTGTAAAATGGGGTTACATTGGTAATCAAAACAGAAAATTGTTGAAGAGATGATGAATTTCAGATAAGTCAGTTTTTCAAGACCTTTCAAGTTACAATGTCTGAGCCTTTGTAATATCTGCAAGATAAATAAAGCATTGAGATGGGCAATAATAGGCAGAGAGGGACTTGTTCTGAAAGCGAAGTTCCTGCAGGTCAGCCCTGTCTGAAATTGAAGAGCTGATGAAAACACAAGTTCAGCTGCTTGAGTGCAGAGGCTTGAAGCTAAGGCTCAATGGCTGGACCACTGTGTGTTTGTTCATGGTATTAATGCTTTGTTTGGCTGGTAGCAGCTAATAATAGCTAGTGCTGAGACACAGGACAGTATTCTCACAAGTTCACAACAATTTGGAGTCTCAGTGCTTTTTAGTGAGCAGCTTTACATTGTGAAGGCTTCATACAATGTGATGTTTCTGTCATATGTTGAACAGATGGAACAAGAAGTCCATGGTAGTCTTGATGTTTTAGTGCATTCTTTGTCATTTTTAGTGTGTAAATGATTTTAAATACCTTTTTAAAGGAACCGTTTGCCATTTTGGGAAATTGCCTTATTTGGAGATTTAATTGAAGAGATTGATAATATGGCTGACTGGAAACAAATAAATATTGGTATTATCCTAAAACACAGCATAATTATTATAGTTGATAGTAAAAAAAAATTTAAAATTTTCACCATCAGTATTTAACCTGACAAATATTACACAACACAACATTAATACTCACTCCATATTTCACACATATACTACGTACATTTTGTGGTTACTTTATGTAAAACACCACATTCAAGAAACAATGAGTTTTTCTCATTAATCAAGAATGTAATCATGCCAGATAATTAAAAAGGGAGATCTAGATGTCCATATGAGATCAAAATGATGTTTTAGTCAATCCATTCTGCTGTGGTATTTGTTACTGTTTAGCATTGCAAGTGCTTAATATAGACACATCAACAGAGATGCGGTACAGCAGGATTACAAAATCAAGCCTCAGAATTTACTGTTATAACAATTCATTTAGTTGAGACTGTTTGGTAGGAGTTGACATTTATATATCTTCATCATTGATGGATATGTTAGGTATTTTTGAGTTAATTATCAGAAAATTATGATTAATCCTTGTCACAATTTTAGTTAGCTGTAGATGTTTAGTTAAGGACAGTTGGTGGTGTGAAAGTGTTGGAATTGGGGGAAAATGTTGGAATAAGAGCCTATAGAGACCACTTGGCTGGTACAGAGAGCATAATGATTCTTTTCCTGCTACTATGCTCAGATTGACCCCTGTGCCTGGAGCAACTCTTACTACATGTTGACTTTTTCTTGCAAAAGCTTCGGACTCAGACATAAAAACCCAAGCATCAACTTTTTACTTTGTATTCATTTCTCCCTTTTTTTTGGTCAAAAACAGAAATGTATACATGAAGTGAAGCAGCAATGGATGTAAATCTAACTCTGATTATTGATTTTTTTTTTTTTGTCCTTTTACTTGTGTTTATATACATTTTTCTATGATGTCTGCACATGCGGAAAGTATTTTTGGCATTAACACTAACATTAACATTTTTTAAAACATGGTCAGTCATTACTACTTCTGCCAATAAAACTTATGTCACTTACAATCTTTATATATTTTAATTTTGAAACAGCCATATTTAATAGCATAGTCACACAAACATAACACTAAAGCAGCACCTTCATATTCTATAATCCATATCAAAAAACAACCTTAACAAAGGACTCTTTTACCTAAAACTGTTCCAGTTGTTGTGCAAAACCCCAGGCAATCATTGTTTGTTTTTACAAGCAATCCAATATCCAAACTGACAATACATGTAATTAGGTTGTGGTTCCTGTGAAAAATACAAACCCCAGGACAGGGGTTTGGTGCAAAGAAAATGGATTCCTCATAACTGTGGCAACAAGTTTGACCATAAAAATCAAATTGCCCCAATTGACCTTTCATGCTCCACCTGCAATTATAAAAGATTGTAAGCAGATGCCTAAATGTCCTCATTTCTTATTCCAAGGAACATATGGTGCAGTGTTCGACTTTTTTTTTGTCCAGTGGAAGGAATGTTATAATCCAAAGCCCTGAGTCCTCTCCCTGCACTGATGATTTCAACATAAGGAAGGACTAGGAAGTCCCATGAGATTTAGAAACCTGCAAGTTTTCATTTCACTTCGACTATTCTTAACTACCTGCAAGCAGTTTACTCTAGTTTACTCTCTTTCTTCAAATGTCTGAATTTATTATGAGGAGGTAGCTTAGTGTTTAAAATTCTGACCAAAAGCAATCCACAGCTGCCTTCTAAAAAAAACATTGTATTTAATAGCTAAAAACATGTCTATCAATGTTCCATATTTAGATACTTTTTCCATGAAAATGTAAGAAAAAAACATTTTGACAACCTTAAATATGCTTAGATTTAATTCTACACTGTTGCTTTCTCGAGAGTGTACAGATCTATGACATCCCTACATCCCGCTCCACTCACCCTTGGCCACTCACTGCAGCTGGAGTACACCAGCCATGTGCAACTCTGCTGTAACACTGTAAAACTACTCTGTGCTACACAATGGAAGGTTGTAATAATGGAGTAATCCAGCCATACATGTTCACCCTGGAAACTAATTCTGAAGAATAATGATACAGAAAGTCCAACCTTTTAAGTTGACAGGACTGGTTTATTAGGGTTTGTTACATATGAAACCCTGGAGGCCTGAATCCATGTTTGCAGACTGTCGCCAGTACACTGCAGTTTCAAGGTGGAATTACTTACTTATGCATACTATAGAACTGCACCTCAACTTGGGGAACATCTGCTGTATACTTGTATACCTTGAAATCAATCCACCCACTAAGGTAATCAACCACGAATGGAAACTAAATCATGATTATAGCCATCAGCTACTGCCATGGCCACCTCTCATCCATACATTGAGTTCAGCAGATTCATCATAAGAACTAGAAAACTAAAGTTACAACAGTATCATAATGAGTAGCCAATGTGGTCTTTCTCATGTTACACCTGTAACATATTCAAATGGGGTTTCTCAAACAGTGTCTACACACTACAAACTTCCACTCCCAATCATCCTTTTTGTGCCCAACAAGATGGATGAGTTAAGGCTGAGAGTAACATCACAACGTGACACAAAGAACTGTTGCATTCTAATCCCAATTGAGACCTGGTTAAACAGCAACATTCCTGACACTGTGATGGAGCTAGCGTGCCGCTCTGCGCCCACAGAACATCTGCCTCCAGCAAGAATACAGGCAGGGGAGGTTGCCTGTAGCTAAAAGATGCTTGGTGCTCAGACGCTACCATCATGCACTGGCTACAAACAGCAATAGCACAACTTCAGTTTTGCAAGCACCAACTGGGTTCTCTTTGCAGATAATGCTGACCTAGAACAGTACACCTCATCTATACTGCATCTATATTGCCGTTGAAACTAGAGTAAGTTGTTTTATTGAATGACAATTATTTAAGAAAAAAAATAAGGAGGTGAGGGTGCTACCCAAATAAAAAAAAAAAAGAGGACTTCTACTGGAATTTTTGTACATTTATCCTAAGTTGCGGTTTCAAAATGCATGTACAGAAGTGGAGTAATTAACTATGACAGAGACACATAGGCAAGTTGCACAACTCGCTGAAGCTGCTGCCGAATGATGGGGATGACAGCTCTTTTGAAGGCAGGTGTGGGGCTTGATTGGAGGATCGTAGGATTGTCTAGTCCAATCAGCCACAGAAGACCGGTCTTGGTTCACCCACACCGCCATAATCATTGCTAAGGCTCAGTAGTGCCTCCTTTTCCTTAGGAGGCTGAGGAGAGCCAGTCTGCCACAGAGTCTCCTGGAAAACCTTTACATAGTACTAACATGACCAGCAACAAAAAGGACCAGAAGGCTCTGCAGAGGCTCATCAAGACGGCCGAGAATGTCATTGGGACTCAGCTACCAGTTATTAGTGACATTTACCCACCCGGGGCAGGAGCAGGGCCTCCAACATTGCCAAGGACTCAACACACCTGGCTCACCATCTCTTCCAGCCACTCACCTTTGGCAGGCGATACAGGACCGTACGCACATGGACAACAAGAGAGAAAAACAGCTTCTTTCCCCAAGCTGTTAAACTGTTGAACAGTGCTGGACACGCAACTCTCACAACCACACTCACACATAAACCTGACACATTGCTGGAAGACAGCTGAGTGGACCTTTACCCCATTTATATACACACCTTGCTCATTGTCATTAGCCTTTTTTTTTTTTTTTTAGGTTCTTTGTTTCAGACAAAGGAAAGTAGGAGATGTTCTTTTACCTGACATGTTTCGACTGACAGCTTCAGTCTTCCTCAGAGGTGTCAGCTGATCGCTGTGACGTGTCCTCTTGTGGTGTTCCTACATGGGCGTGGCCAACCCGACAGATCTGTCAGTTCTGTCAGGTTGGCCACGCCCCCCGCCGCCAGCTGGTCCTTTCAGGAGAGAATCCCAGGTGTGTGACAGCATGTATGCTCCCTCATCGCGGTTCATGGTCGCGTCGCCCCTCTTTCTGATCTCAATTGCCTCTTTTATGAACCGTTTGTGTTTATTTCTTTCGGATGTGATGACTCTTGTGTTTTCCCAGTCCATAATGTGATTTTGACGTTTGCAGTGATCTGATATTGCTGATTTTAGGTTTTCTTGTTCTGCCTTGTGTTTTTCCGTTCTTGTGAGCCATCCTGCTGTTACCTTTTTCATAAAAGAGGCAATTGAGATCAGAAAGAGGGGCGACACGACCATGAAGGCCACACAGTTTGGAGGTCTGTAGCTATTGACTCTGCAGAAAGTTGGTGATTTCTGGCCTACCACTTCGTGGCTGAGTTGCTGTTGTTCCCAAATGCTTCCACTTTGTTATAATACCACTAACAGTTGACCCTGGAATGTTTAGTATCGAGGAAATTTTACAAAGGGACTTCTTGCACAGGTGGCAACCTATCACGATACCACGCTTGAATTCACTGAGCTCCTGAGAGCGACCCATTCTTTCACTAATGTTTGTAGAAGCAGTCTGCATACCTAAGTGCTTGATTTTATACACCTGTGGACATGGAAGTGGTTGGAACACCTGAATTCAATTATTTGGAGGGGTAATATAGTGTATCTTGTTATTGTTAACTAAATTAATGAATTCATTATTAAGTCCACTTTGATGAGACTGTGTCCTGTGAAATAACTACCTCAGTAGTCAGTAATCCATCAATAATTGCACAGCTGTTATAGTCTGTGACATAAACTGCTGGACTTGAATACAAGGAGGCTCTGCCTTTGGCCAAACAACACCAAACTGGACATTGTATAGGTGTGTAGTGTAATAGATGGCTCTGTGTTGCTGTCCAGAGCCTCTGCCACACCAGGTAGGCCATTCCAGACAAGCAGGTAGTAAAGCAAGGTCATGCATTGATGCCTCAGCTGCCCTGTAGTAATGGAGCAGCCCTCTGTCATTGATCACTTCCAGTGGTGCTATTTGGAAATGATAATTTCTGCTTTTCCTCAGTAAACAAGATTAACTAAATTAATCACATTTAGAGATTAGTTTGTCCTCTCTTATTGATCATCCCTTTGATGCTGCTGGTTGATCAATGCAAACACGCTTATGCATGGCAAATCTTGTTTCAAAAATGAGCAGCGATGGCAGAAAATAATCTTTTAATCTGAGATATTGTAATCTAGGAAGTGAGAGGGCTTTTGGGGAGGAGGGGGTAGTTTAGGAGATAAATGTCTTTCAGAAAAATATCTTAACTGACCACATCAAATCCACCTGATTAAATAGTTACATTTTGTATGTGTTAGGAAAGGTATTGGTGGAATCTGTTGAATTCAATTTATTTTGGATTAGTAGATTTACATCTATCTAGACATTGTTCAAAATGCTGTTTTAAATTGTCTCTGTCAGGTCTGTTTGAGACGAACAAACAGATTCATGCTTTGGGTAGGTGAAAATGCTGTTTTAAAAAAGAAAAATACGGCCCCCTCTTTGTCCTTTTAGTTTTATGGCATTGCCTGCCTTATCACTATGTGTGAGAAAGTTTGATAAAGATGGTGATGGTGGCCCCCATCACCATCTTTCCAGCTCATAATGACAGGTCCTATTCTACCTCTTTTCTCTTGCAGATGACTCAGCTGGTGGAATTATTCTCCTGACCTCCTGGGTCTGGGAGCGTGCCCAGACCCAGGAGGTCAGGAGAATAATCCCACCCCCTGTGGCTCAGCTGCCTCTAAAACAAAGAGTTAAGGATTTAGAGACCCATGTTCTTACTCTTGGGACAGTGTCTCCTTTCGCTGTCAGATATGCTACTTTGTATGTCTTTTTTGTGGTCCTGTCGTAATAAGTAGATGACAATGGACATAGAGTGATCAGAAGAGCTGAAATGGATGTTAGTAAAGTAAAACTGCTCAGGGTCTACATTTTCTCTGTATGTTTGGCTTGTGGACATTTTACTTTTGTTAGTCACTTCACATTCAGTCAGCACCAGGCCAAAACATGCTAATACATACATACTACACAGAGCTTTTCTATGGTGTTATTATTGTGCCACATTGGCGAGAGGCCGAGGAGACAGTTCTGAGCGCGCAGTGGCACTCTCGCGAGCACATACTTTCATTTTGAACAGCAAATATGAATCTGACCAAACCAAAAAAGTTATCTATGCACGCTCAACTCTGTGTACACGCTCTCTCAACCTCTGCTCCGTGTGCTCACGATCAGCTCTGTGCTCAACACAGTGTCTCTGTGCTCTCAACATGCATCCTGCGCTTGCTCGAGGTGGCACACCCTCATTAAAAATGCAGCCAGCAGAACCAGCCAATCAGAGATGGGGAGGAGGGAGTAATTCCACATAGGTCATAAGGTGAACCATGAAAAGGAGGCGAGAAAATGATTTTCGTTCCCATGTCTGGGCACTACTTTTTAAATGCATTTTTGTTTAGACTATACCCTTATGGACTTTGGGTTAAAAGTTCTCCATTTGTTATCCTGCAGTATTTTTTGAATCAGTGTTTGAAGTCGGTAGTACTTACTTTACTAGTGTAATGATATTGTTGTCATGCGCGCTGCGGTTTGAGTCACGTGTAACCTGCTGGTCCAATAAGAGAGCGCAAAACATCCAATATGGCTGCGACCAGGAGGCTGTAAACGTTTAAAAAGACATAAAAAATATGCTATATACACTAGATATCTGTAAAAAAATAAAAAAAAAATAAAAAAAATACAGGATTTTTTCAAAACGATGGTAGGCCATAAGGTGAACCATGAAAAAGTGGCTAGAAAATGATTTTTGTTCCCATGTCTGGGCACTACTTTTTAAATGCATTTTTGTTTAGACTATATATACCATTATACCATATATTGCCATTAAACAGAAGATACATGGGATGATGTTTCTGACAGTGATGGGGATGATTAGACACGTTATAGAACCATAAAACATCCTCTAAAAAAGCATCCATTGAACCAAAATAAAAGCTTACCACTGTATAAAAAAGCCAGACCGAGATTTATTAAAAAACGTACTGGAAAATGACAAAAGCATCTATTGTTAAAAGATAAAACAAACCCTGCAACTGTAAACACTGTAAATGATAAGCAATGCTGTTACATTGATGTGTGTGTGTGTGTGTGTGGCAAAATTCACCTTGTGTAATGTATGAAATTAGTTGAAGCGTTTTTCCACAAATAAAAGAAAAAGATTTCATAGTCTAAATTCACATTTCATCTAAAAGGTTATCATACATATATAAATGTCAATTTGTGAGAGATTTTGTGTAGCTAAATTGAATAAAACAAGTGAATCTGTCC
>OMNN01024368.1:0-16232 GCA_900302755.1 Chromis chromis
ATATTGTTAATCCATAACATTTAAATTTGTCAGATAAATTTAAGTAATATATAATGAGTCAGGTAAAATTAAATAATATATGATATTGAAGGGTCTTAATCTTTTATATTTAGTCAAATGAATTTGTGTAACTTTAAAATTGGTCTGGGAAATTAAAATAATATGTGACATTACATAGTCTTGATCCTCAATGTTTAAATTAGGCAGGTAAATTTGTATAATATATACTTATACAGGTGCAACTGAATAATACATGATATTGTATGGTCTTAATCCTTAATATTTGAATTAGTCAAGTAAATGTGTATAATATATGATATTGAAAGGTCATAGTGTTTATTATTTAAATTAGTCAGGTAACTTAGTAAAGTATATAATTAGTCAGATAAATGTGAGTAATATATGATATCATTACGGTTTAAACCCCAGTCCACCTGTCCTTGTCCTCCTGGGTCGATCCGGGACTCCTGCAGTGTAAACAGTCTGACCCAGGTCGTGGTTCGGGTACTTATCGAGTCGGGCAGCGGGGGGAGGAGGGGCGGAGGGAGCCCGCGGTCACGTGGTGCGACGGCCCGCCCTCATCTCTATAAACACCGCGTTAACCTCCGGCTACGATGAGGGAAGCGTCACGTTGCTCCGCACGGGAGAGGGAGACCTAGACTTTTGTAGGTTTTGCGCGAATTTAAAGCGCACAAATCAACAACATATGGTTTCTGTAAGTCACACGTAACACCGAGAATGCAAACATGGACAAGTGCGTCGGCTAAAGCGTAGCAGTGGCCGGTTTATTGCCCAGAAAGTAACGGCCGTCCTAATCTGGACGAGTCGAGCGACGCGGTCCGAAGAAAAAAAAGACAACAGTTCAACGAAGCGTCAATTCAGCGACGAATTCGAAGTGATTTTACTTTCTTTGTTTACTTTTTGTTAACCCTTTGAGGCATTTTTTTGTTTTACCTCGCTAGCTAGTCTTAAGAAGAGAAATGGACCGCGGTGGCTGCCAGATGAGTGGCGGCGGCGGAGGAGGAGAAGACGGCGGCGGCCCCGACCAACACGGTATGATCACACTGGAGGACCTGGAGTCTTTCTCCGAAGACCAGCTGTCAGACTCCGGCAACGGCAGCCTGGAAGAAGAAGGAGAGACCATGGACGAAGACGAAAATCCAAACCGACTGCTTCATTACTGGCAGGATGTGGCCAGGGGACACCAAGTGGAAGTTTCCCAAGGTAAACATATAAATCAAGATAAAAGTATGCTGACTATGGCGAGAAGCAATAACATGCTAACTTGTTTTGCTAATAAATAACTTTTATCCCGCTTACTTCCGGAGCAGTATTTGGAAAGTAAACGTTAGCTGAACAGACAAGTTAAAAAAAAAAAAAACAACGAACAACGAACAACTTTAGTTATGGCTCTCAACTTTCTCACCACCGTGTACATTGACCTACTTTTCAGTGAGGCTCATAGACAAACCAGTTCTAGCTAGGACAGTCCCTCCCCTTCAGGCAGCCATGTGTTTCAACTACATAACTGTGTAAAACTGAAAGTATTCAATGTAAGACACAAATAAATAAATCTCCTGGCATGCATACAGGTTGTAATTCAAAGGACGAAGCTGTTAGACTGCAGCAATAAGGCACACTTTAAGAGTTTTAGTTTCTACTCTGTGGTCATGGGACCCCTAGGATCCCTGGAGGGCTTTCTGTTGACATCAGAGTATTAGTATTACAGTTATTTTAGTCACTAGCAGTCTGCAAAATATGTTATAACATACTATTGTATAGGTTTGATATTTTAATCCTTCAATTAAACGCTCCAAAACAGCACATATCTGCACATGGGCTTCTTTGACCCACTTCATTAAATAGTCTGTTGCCACCTTTGAGGCCTTTTGAGTGGAAACCATTAGTAAAGTCTCACTTGACTCGACTGCACAGAAAAGTGGAAAAGCACAAGTGTTGTAAAGCATAAGGAATAAGCAGTGGATTTGTGTGTACGCTATAGGGCTGCCGCTAACAATTATTTCCAGTGTTTCCTAAATTCATCGATTCGTTTTTTTGGTCTATGAAGCATCAGAAAATGGTGAAAAATACCCACCAGTGTTTTCCAAAGCTCAAAATTACGTCTTTGAATGTTTTATTCTGTCCACAAGCCAAAGATATTCAGCGTACTGTCATATAGGAGTAAAGAAACCAGGAAATATTAAAAATTTAAAAAGCTAGAATGAGAGAATTTAGACTCAAAGTGAATAATAATAGTTAACAATTAATCGATTAGTCAAGTCGGACGGTGTTTGTAAGGCACATCTTTTGTTGAGATCCATTCCACATAATAATTATGGCTGATTGTGTTACTTTCATACATATTATTGCAAATACACATTTCTCCTTGTAGCTTAAAATGTTTTAATAGGACAATAATGTTAGTGGTATTACTTTAGGAATGTGGTCTAATACTAAAGCGGTGACAGTATGGTTAATAATATAGTAATACCAGAATTTGTGGTGTCTAGCAGGTGACGTGTTCAAAACAGAATAATGTATATTTATCCAGCATTTTGTTCAGAAAACAAAGAACCTGGCTGTCAAACAAAAAGAAAACAAAACAGTGAGGGATTTCAGATGTCATGAGACCAATATGTGCTATTTGTTTCCAGTCATGCTGCCTCTCATGAGGTGAATGGTTTATTACTGGGAGTTCTCTCGTATTTATTGGAATATGGAAAATCTGTAACTGGCTTTTAAGTTTGAATGATGGTATTTCCAGTTAAACATGGGATACGATAAAAAAAAAAAAGCATGTCATCACAGTAAACACACTGTTAACAGTTGCATAAAATGAAGGGCTCCTTTGTTTTGCTGCTTTGATTTGCTGGGGAAAGCAAAGGATAAGCTAACCAATTAGACAGAAGCATTAGCCACGCACACTGTTAGCTGGACCTAAATAAACTTCTTGTATTTTTTTTCCCCCCTCATCTTTGATTTAACACAATAGCCTTACACAGTGTAGAAGCAAAATAAATCAAATGTGTATTTGACTTGTATGTTGCCAGTGTTTGAGCTCAGTACTGTACAATAACCCCATCTGTCTTCAGCCTGACTCAGAATGTGTCATGTAATGCTGACTGCAACTCTGTCGTCCCATGATGATGTACTCTATTTACAATCACTGTAGTAATGTTCTGTTTATTAAATGCAATCAAAGACTGCAGCTTCACATGCAAAAAAGGGTTTGAGATTTTTGTTTTTAATTGACTGGATTTGTGACTTTAGGCCACAGAATACTACAACCTGTGAAATGACAGTAGTCCCTCACCATATCAGAATATTCGGTTGTTGTGGTGGTATCTGGATAATAATTTTGATATTACACCGCCGAGCACCGCTGAGGCCCTAGTACGCGGACCTACCAACTCCGATGTCACGGTTCACTTCGCTCGTGTTAGTAAACGAATAATTTTATTGTAAGTCATATCCCCCTCCCGGCCGCTCGAGCCGAATATTCAGATAATCGCCATTAATTGGACCCGAATATTGGAAGAACGGCAATTGCTATTCGGAACAGTCCTACAGAGCACCGTGTTCTGTATCCTGGGCGCTCCGTCTCCCGCGTATATCATGCGTTCAGCATCTCGCCTTGTCCATTTCACATCGACGTCTGATCGCTGCGCATAGTGTTGCTCACACTCAGCCAGTGTGGGGAGGGTTTATAAAGCCTTAAAATATATATAAATAATAAAATAAATATAAGGTCACTACTTTGCGGATTTTCGCCGAGGGACTACTGTATACAAAACGAGGGAAGAAGTGGAGAAGTCTTTTGTTTGTACACTTCTACCTACTCGATAGGTAGGATGAGAGATTAATAAAGCAGTATTCTATAAACCCCACCCCTGTAATAGAGATGGTTGTCCGTATATTGATGGCTTTGTATGTCCGTTTGTGTGCGTGATCTGTCTGCAAGTTGTTTGGAATGTGTTCAGGCCAGTTCAAGGTTGAATTGCTTTGCAACCTCTGAACTGCTCCCGTTGACCAATCCAGTGTCTAAGTCCGACTTTAGCACGCAGCTGATGTGCCTCTGAGGCAACACTGGTGCAGCACAAGAAGTGCAAACACACATGTTCTAAAATGGTATGCACTCTCTGCTTGCTATACAACGTCTTTTCATTTATCTGAAGTGGCAACATTGCTTTATTGTGGATATGACACCTATTATTGTAAATGTTTGTTGTGCAACCATGTAAATAAAGAAGGATGGTTTCATTTCAATCACTAATACTTCAATGGGATCATCTCTCTCTAAGTCTATGATCATGCCATCATTTTTTTCTGGGCAACCCTTGACCATTTTACTCTAAAAGTATGTGAATTCAGTTTTAGTTTTTCATTACTGATTTCATGAATTATATAACTTGCAGCCTCAGGAGATAGACTTCACCATGTAAAACCACACGTTGTGCTCGGCAGGAGACAACAACAATAATCTTGAACTCTAGAGCCTTCCAAGTCGGCGCTAATCGCAGATCTTGGATACACAGAACTGAACAGTAGACCCATTGAGTCAAGCTACAGTTCAACATTTTAATACCTGCTTCATGGTAATAAAATAGTGTTATAAAAACACACCTCTGATATCTAACTTTGTTTCATGGGGCGTTAAACAAATTCAAAGACATCTTTTTAGTTCAGCTTGTGTACTGCAAAAACCTGTCTGTTTGAACTTGAGACAGTTTGAATTACTATAGAAAAATAAAAACTGAAGAGAATTTTGTGTAGAAGATTGTTACCTTTAATTATCTACTATCTTTGCTGGGGATCCTGACACTATGTTTGGATCCACCTGGTTAGGCCATTTGCCATCTCTGCAGGAGCCCACTGGGAATCCAGCAACGTAGACGGGCACATCCTCCTCCCTCTGCCCTTAGACCACAGCACTAATTGAGGAATTAAAACAAAATCACTTGTTGGGGCTTTCTGACTCAGAGGGATTAGCTACCTTGCCTGTGCTGGTACTGAGGTTGTGGATTGACTATAGTACTGTAGCTAAGGACACAGGCCAAGGCCACAGTAAACTCCTTTGCTCTAATTGGGATGGAGTCAGATGGAGTCGGACTAGGTGGGAGCTTTGCTCGTCATGCAGACGGCTTTTAGAAGCTGCAAAATGCAGCATTGTGAGGTCTTTGGCTAACATTAGCTAATGCTACATCATACACATGTGGTTCTCCAAAGGGGCTTTAATATTATAATTATATATACTATATAATATTGGACCATTAATATTGCTTGAATGGTATTCCTAGCAACAAGAGTCATTCCAGGCTCCAGGAAACTGGGTACCTATAAACATAAATCTGAGGCTATTTAATGTATCTGACTCTTTTTATGCTGGGGACAAAGATGATATTATTTCCCATGGAAATGACTCAGACTGCTTAGAGTGCACAGTAAAGTGAGATTAGAGGACAACAATTATTTTGAAAAATATAGGAATATAAACATTATTATCATATGATGTGGATTCCTGAAGGGCTTCAAGCTTTTCAACAAGATTAAATTTATTCTTCCAAGATTCAGTGCCCTTTAACAGCCACTACACAGTGTGTTTTCAACTTCACATCAGTGAACAGCAAATAAACAAAACCGATCTTGTCTTAGTTTCCCTTCCTTTTGATGGTAGCACACCCAAAAAAAAAAAAAAACACAAATTAAGCAGCTGTGTTCTAGTTTCAAATAACACAAACCTACTTGGGCAGTCGTGGTGCAACACGTTAAGCCCCTGGGCTACTGATAAGAAGGTCAGAGGATCGAACCCCCACTGCGGCCACTGTTGGGCCCTTGAGCAAGGCCCTTAATCCCTGACTGCTCCCTGGGCTCCTAGTATGTATAGTAACTTGAATAGGATGGGTCAAATGCAGAGAAGGAATTTCCCCAAGGGGATCAATAAAGGTTAGATTATTATTAGATTATTACTTGATTGCATGCGGATGCTTCAACCATGCTAATCTGTTATGACGCTGGTGACATTTTTAGATTTTGTGAAAATAAATTAGGATAGATTTGTGTGTGTGTCTGTTTCCATCACTTCACAGTGGTGTTGCTACTTGATAATGAGTGCCACTGTAAGCAAATGTTAATATCGTAGGCTAGTCTACACATTAAACCTTTGCTACAGTGGTTGGTAGTGTCTATGATGACATGCAAAAATAAATGCTCACACGCACACACCTGGCATTGTCCCTGATGCAAAGTAGTTATGGGATCATCTTATTGAAGTCATTCAATGGATATATACTGTAAAACCATAACAGGCTTCTGTCTTGACATATTTAAAACATTTTAGTTTTCATTTTTGGTGATTATTGACTGTAGTGCAGTACTTCTGGCACAATTCGCCAACTCTATTCACCTGTCTAGTAGGGCTGAACAATCATGATACTAATGGTATAATATGATTCTATTTAATTCAAGCAGATTAAAACTTTCAGGGACTTTATGCTTTATGCCCATTGATGAATGTACACCTCGTGATTCAGGCACGCACGCTGTGGTTTGACTGACAAAACTCCAGTCTCATTATTTAATAGCCATATCTCATGCATTTTGCAGCGCATCTGAACCAGGGTTTATATTGTTAGGTCAGTGGTTTTACAAATTCATGCCACCCTCTTTGTGTGACAATCACACTTTTGATGGTATCTCATGTGGTAATGCTCCATCACATGTTTTACACAGCTTGACTTTATATTTATATCAAAAATCTAATTTAAATATCTGTCATTCACCCCTACCGTCTCGTTTGTACATGACTGTGAATAACATTATGCACACGATAGATAAGAAAAGCCACAAATAGACTGCACACACACACACACACACACCACTTACTACAGACATGCACTGAGATGGGTAAATGAAAAATGATATTTGTATTCTGTTAAAAGTTGAGAACTCTTCCCTGATTTCCTGGGTCTGTTGCACTACTGAAATCAAAAACAATGAACACATTTTGCACTTTATACAAACGCTAATTCAGTAAGAATGCAACGCCCTGATCAGAAAGTGATGGTTGTTTAAAAAAAATATGATTATAAACAGAATACCTCAAAATGATGTATCAGGTTTTCAGAAAAACTGATATAAACAGTGACGTACAGGTTAGTGGAACAGTAACCAGACTGACACTGGGACGTGACTACAGCTCTGAACTGAGTAGAACACTCAGGTACAAAAACAACCATGTGGGTTGACTGTTTGTTGACCATTCTGCGTCAACACAGAGTGGCTCTAGAAGTGCTGCCATAGAAACTGATGAGTTTGTCTTTGTGTGCATGCAGTATGTGCCTGTATGTGCAGACAACTGTGCAGTGATTTAGGCTGAGTTGTTTGAGTTGCTTTCTTTCCACTCTGATTTCATGAGATCATGCTAAATGAGTTTCATATTGCTGTGATGCCCACACGCTCTCTGTCACACACACACCAGCCTACGGCTTTGTTCTTTGTCCAATGATTGATCACGTAAACAGCACTGATCCCTCCTGACCTAGTTGTCCTCCATAGTATTGATTAACAAAATGTGATTGAATTGGGTTCACCTTGACTGCCTCGTGTTTGACAGTTCAACAATTGAACATGATGCTATTATTTGATCTGACAACATACGCATCATAAAAAGTGTGTGTATTTAGGCTGTTAATATTTGTTTTAGTGATATATTTGTGGATGAGTGTTTCTAAGGCCCAATAAGAGATTTAATTGCAAAGTTAATGCATAAATTTATGTGAAATGTCATAAAGAGTTGGTCAAATAGACTTACGTGTTTCAAAACCCCTGGCTAATGCTGTAGTCTCTTCGTTAATACCAGTCTATACCTGGCCTTGGGCAGCTTTAATCAATGTTCTCTCCATCAACTCGAATAAACATTACTCTCTGCAGCTTCCTGGCACAGTGCTCTGCCTGTCTGGCAGCATTTTCTCTCTCAAACTACCAACACAGCCAGCCAACAGATTACTGAAGTGAGGACCTTTCATACAGATAAGAGGGAGCAGACTGCAGCCTGAGCGGATTAAAGTTACATGAAGTATGTGAAAATCGTAGGAGAGATCTTGCATATGTATGTATAACAGATTTACTAAATAGACCCATGAGCCCCAAAACAATATCAAGAAAAGAGGCCTAACTGCATCTTGTGAATGGTTAAAAACATCAGTTTCCATTCTGTGTCAGATACAGGGAAAGTTTTCGTTGGAGTGTTTTGGCTGTCCATGTCTAGCACAAACCTGTCATGAAGCATCTTATGCAAATGCTTTTGCTTGTGTCAACACTTACTACTATTTTGGATCATGGTTTCAACTGTCCATGTATTGTCTGTTTGCCTGTTTGACAGATCTGGCAGAACCCATTCAACAGCTTACCAGCAACAACCAAGGACGCAGCTCCAGAGAGCACGTACCTTTTACCCTCCTTGCACGCAAAGAGAAGGTATCAGTCTGAGTTTTACTACTTTATATGTGCTCTTAGCATGTGTAACGCCATCTTTCTATACATTTCATGTTCTACATGAAAAGGGAAAACTATCAAAATAGTGACCTAGTTTAAAGGAGCCAAGTGTATCTGCATTAAGAACAAGAACCAATCTTTAAACAGTAGCAGTCGCAGAACTACTAGGAAAATCAACAACTGGACAAATTGGAGCCAAATTAGACATTTTGCATGTTCCTCAAACAACTCTGAGTAAATATTTTGTCAGAAGAACAGATTATTTCTTTGCCATTTTTCTTGCTGGTTCAGTTATATTTGATTGAGCCTGTAGTACGTTCATTTAAGGTCAGGTGTTGTTTATTAATGTACAAAATCTTCGTCAATCTACAGTCACGCTAAGATCATCTATGTGAGTGTGGGTCGGCTTTTTATTTCAGCAAAGATGATCGTGACACCCAACACAATAAGCTGTTTAAACTCCTTAGGGGACCGTATAAATAAAGAGAGCTAATTGGTTTAACTTGACTTAATTAGTTCATGAAAACTTGGCTGAAGACTTAGGTTAAACAAAGGACAATCATGGCACCCTATTCTTGGAGGAGTTTTTAGTGTCTTTTATAATGGCAGCACGTTGACTGCAAGCAGACATCAAACAGTTGGTCACAATCCTTAACAGCAGTGGCCACAGAGCACAGACAACATCCAAATACAAAGTAAAAATTAAATTTGATGGAATAGCAATATGCTTAAAGGCTGCAACTAAGATTTACATGAAACGCGGCCATTCTTATTTCGTATTTTAGGTAAAACTAGGGCTGTAGTGTCCAAGTTGACTAATTGACTGGCTGGTTGATATGCTCTCATCCAACCAAATTCTCTTTGGTCAGATAATCGACAGTGTTACTTTCATTAGGTAAAAAGTGTAACATAAATAGTCTTGCAGGATTTCTCCACTATATTTGGGAGGAGGAGGAACACTACCTTTGATTTTTTTTACACTTTGACCTTATATAACCTAATGGAGACTGCAGACTCATCTAATGTTTACTGAATGTTTACTTGAATGATTTAGTTAGTTAGTTAGGGGGCAGTGGTGGCGCAACAGGTTAAGCACCTGACTACTTATCAGAAGGTCAAAGGATCGAACCCCGACTGCGGCCACTGTTGGGCCCTTGAGCAAGGCCCTTAACCCCAGACTGCTCCCCGGGCGCTGCACCGTGGCAGCCCACTGCTCCTGCTACTAGTATGTATAGTAAGATGGGTCAAATGCAGAAAAATGAATTTCCCCAAGGGGATTAATAAAGGTTAAATTATTATTGTTATGTAATTATTAAACTAACTCACTCATTTTGCATTTTGTTAAAATGGATGTCCATGAAGTCATGTGTAAACATGACAAACTGCAACATGGCGTATCATATAAAAACAATAGATTAAATTCTCTTTGAAATCATATCAATAAGGGCAGGTGCATGCTCATTTGCTCTGAGTCTGTTGTAATCATTGAGTGTAAAATAACTAGGGTAAAATAATATGCTGCAAATACAAGCTTTTTATGTTTAGAATTTATTAAGGCTTTTATAACAGGGAGAGTGCACTCAGTGCACTGTGGCTAATTCAGTTTATCAGCTGATCAATTCAAGATACCAATCTGTTTACTGGCAGTCTGAAAACCTTACTGAAGTACCCAACTGAAAAAAAGGATCAAAATCACAGAGATCCACAGACAATAAATACATACAAAAACTGGCCTTGTAACATGCAACCTGTCAAAATAAAACTTCAGAAATGCAGACAAGAGGAAAAAAATCCAAGGCACCCTGAGCCTTGAGTTCTAGTGGAAAAAAGCCTTTAATATTACACAACTAACTGCACATTTTTAATTGAAGCCTTTATTAGGTTTAGAAATGTTTGGAGAACTTCTCACACATTTCATCACACATGTCCAAACACTGTATATCTTAAATTATTTCCATTTCAAGTAGAAAAGGTTATATGGGATGCATTTTTCACACAATTTGTAGATGACAGCTTTCTATTAGTCAAGCCATTTATTGGCAAGAAGGTTTACATTGTATTCATAAGGTGTTAAGGTTCATGTCTTTATCTCTGCTTTCTCTTTTTTCAGTGTGGGGAGGTGCTATATGAGAAACGCCATTATGAAAAGGGTCACTGGGCTTGTATAACAATGCGTGAGGACACTTATGAACAGAGCATCTGCTATGGCTTTATGAGGATAATGAGATACATCTGCCAGCAGAACTCCTTAGGTGAGTCCAAAAGCAAGGGACCATTTAACACATGCAATCTGGTTCTGGCCTTTTTTAATCACTGCCTTGTCCATTTCATTAGCTGGAAATATTCTCCACACCAGTCATTTTTTTAATCAGCTTGACTTGACAATTATAAAATGACATTTGCAATTTTCTTCATCTAGGTGACTACCTGGGCATGACACTGCCCATCGTGACAGTGGTGCGCACAAATGAGAACCATTCTGTGATTTCCCATGAAGTCACCGTGGCATACTACCTTCCGGTTGAGCATCAGGCTCAGCCCCCACAACCTCATGACAGTGACATGATCATAGAGGTCTGGCCTGCCACTGTCGTATACACAAGGTTTGTTGAGAATTAAATAATAATCACCATTTTTCTAGATTAGCTCCCTCCTCTTGTTAGTACTGACAGCTGACAGTGTTTCAGTCAGTAGGATTAGAATTACTGCTTGGTCTGCTTTTCTTGTGTGACACTAACATTGACATTTGATGCCATCTTCCAGGCCCTTTACTGGTCCCACCAATGAAGTGACCATCGTTAATCAGATCAATGCCATGGCTGAGCTGCTAGACTCTCCAGGTGTGTGTGTCAACGACTCCTTCATTGTGGCCGGCTACACCAACCCTGCTCATAGCCACCGTCAGAATGAGATCTGGTTTCTAGAGCGGCGCTGATGGACAGCAGCATTTCACAGCATCCTACCTTTGACCCTTGAGCCTCATAAAGACTCCCTTAAAACTGCCCCCTGCTCAGCTACAGCCTCAGGTGTAACATCATCTTTAGTCACTACCACTATCTGCAATGATCACCAGCCTAGCACACTCCACAGCCATTGGCCCATTTTGATTTAAGAAAAAGAAAAAAAAAAGAAAAAAAAGAGCTCAGCTGATACTTTAACTTCAGTAAATTCTCCTTTATGTTCATTTTAGATAGATCCTCATTTCACCCATAAGAACTGAACGTAACCACTGCCATACTCTCATGAACACAACCCAGACGCTAAGGTGAAGCATAGCATTCATCTCCTGCTTTGAGATGGTTTAAAGCCTTTTCTAAGCACAGTGCCCTCTCATTGAAAGTTTAAATATTTTAACTCTTAGCACTCTGTGAAAAATGGTGACCCCTGAGTGGTGTCAAAAACATGCAACAGCCTGTCCATCTGCAGAGGAAACAGGCTCCCAGTGGACATGCAGCCTTATTGTGCTCCCTTTCTGTTTGTTGCACAGCCACAATGTCTTGTCATGTGGAGTCATTCTCTAGCTTGTTGAGGTGATTTCAGCTCTGTCACTTTTAATCCGCTGTTTGTTTATCTCTGGGTTACATAATTACAGGTTACAGGTTAAACTTCTTTTTGATTCCAGTCACACTGCATATTTTGTTTCAACAATAAGTGCAATATTTATTAGATTACCAGTTATCAGCCAGTTCCTGGGCCACTGACCTAACCCAATCTAAGGGCGTGTTCAGTAGCTGGTATTGTAGAATAGGAAGGTGCTGTGCAACATGTATCACAGCACGACAGACAACCAGACCAGAACTAGTGGTTTCAACTATAAATAAGCTCAACATAATAGGTGACACTAATTTAGGAAGCAAACACATTTGTGTGTGTTTGTACATGAATGTAAGGCAAAGGTATAAACAAATGCCACACTTCTACAAACCAAATGCTGAAAAACCCACTGGTTTTACTGCTAAATGACAATCATAACATACTTACAGATTATATACATTATACACAAGGAAATGCATTCCTCATAAGTCTTTGCTCACACACAAGAGTAGTTACTTATGTACCTCTTTTTCATGGTTTCTATTTGCAAATACTACTGCTGCTGAGTAGAGACAATGCAACCAAGAAAACAAATAGAGCACGGAGAATATCTCTACTGTGATTTTACTCTTAAAAAGCTAAGTTCTGTTTTAGTTCAAGCTGTTTTTCATGTTTTATCACCAATTAAGAAGAGTCTATAAAGTCAGAAGTATGTATGTTTATCTTCACTACCGCACTATATTCTATACATAAAATCTAACAAACCAATGCAATGCAACACAGACAAAGTTTGCCAGCTACACCTAGAGTTCACAGTAATGTAGGGATGTTTCTGCTTAGGAAATGTGCATTTACTGCTTGGGTGCCAGTGAAATAAAACTGGAAGTGAACTAGCCAAATAATCACTGTGTAAGGATTTTCACGAGGACAGGAGGATCTATGAAATGCAAAACTGGACACTTGTTGAAGCCTATTTACTCTGTGAAAAAGGAAAGTTAAGTTCAGACAAAACTGGGAGAAAAATGTCTTCATTTTACATCCACAGAAAAAGTCAACAAAGAAATGGACAGTTGAGAAAGGTTAGTATTGGGTTGGGAAGGTTGCCCAGTCTTAATATTAAACAGTTCGGTTGACATCAGGACATCCAAATCCAAAGAATCTATTTTGCATTAAATGATTGTAGCGTCGATATGATACTCTATGACAACTGTAGTGCGTACACACTTGCAAAGCCATGATACATGTAGGTTGGTATTCCCTTTACAAGCCTGGTTATATGGGAACATCAAGTTTGTGGAATTAATTTGTTTTCCTTTCTTTTTGCTTTTTTTTTTTTTTTTTTTAGTGTTTTGCAAAAGTGTGATGTACTGTGAAAAATTCAAGTGCAACAACAAGAGCTTATTGTGGATTTCTTTGTTCAATAAAAACGTGCTTGTCTCCCGTCTTTGGAAATCTATGATAAAGTTTTACTGGGTTCATATGCACAAAATTTGCTTCAATAAATAGCGTTCGGTCTTATGGTTCAGAGGAGTTTGTGGTAAAACTTCAACTACAGCAGAAATCCCCCTCACCGATTGCTATTCACAATCTGAATGGGAAAGAACAAAAGCAAAATCACTTCATAGGCTGTTAATAAAAAAACCCTTACATTATGCATTACTAATACAATGCAAAATACACTTTAAAATCATACTGGGCATGACAGCAGAGACAAAACAAGTGTATCAGGTCATTCCTTTGCTATTTATGGGATCAAACATGGCAAACCAAATGTGTCCCACCCTACTTTGAAATGTATAGCATTATCCATCTCACCACAGGAACTGGTGCTGAGTTACCGGAGCATAGTAATATGATGAGCTCTCACAAGAGGGACACAGACACACTATCAGAGTGCAGCCTGTTGCACAACACAGATGGAGACGGAGTGAGCTGATGGGAACGAACATGAGGGTTTTAACAGGTATCAGTTTGAAAATGAGACAAAGGTAAACAGAATAAATAGGGGTCGATCGTCAGGATTTTTTCGGATTGATGTGTTTTTCTTTTTAACCAATTCCTGTTAAAAAATAAATCCATTTAAAAATTATATATGGCTCTGATGTAGCCATCTGTAGTCAACACGGTATCGAGCGACATGCAGCCTTCAGTGCCATTTGATTGGTCAAACATCATGATTAATAGCCTATCAGCACTGAAGAATAAATGATTTCTCTATTGATAAAACATATGTAAACATAAGAAAACAGTATTTCAACCAACTTTTATGTTAAGTTATTCTAAATTTTGACACCAGGATTTTCAGCTTTACCATATCTTTTCCAAATATTGGTAATTTATTATTAATCACATTACTAATCGGTCAACCCAAAGCAATACATACCTGCATCTCTGCATTTGACCCATCCTATTCAAAGTTAACCTTAACTATACATACTAGGAGCAGTGGGCTGCCACGGTGCAGCGCCCGGGGAGCAGTCAGGGGTTAAGGCCTTGCTCAAGGGCCCACAGTGGTGGTGACTGGGACAAGTGGCCGCTCTCACTTTCCCACCTCAACCTCTTGCCAGTCCGGGGACTCGAACCGGCAACCCACCGGTTACAAGTTCACATCACAAACCACTAGGCCACCCCTGCCACTCTAGTCATAAACATCATTACAATTGTGTTCCATAATTGTTCTACGCCACTTAATGATAAACCCTAAATTACACCATCAGTTTCCATTATAACACAATACAGGGTGTAAACTTGATGACACATATCTCAGCAGCAGCTTCAACACAGTGGCATCGATGTTTGCCGACATTACACACAAAATCCATGCTTAATAAAAACCACAACATGGAGGAAGAGGACGCTACTTGAATGATTATATGGATGAATACTGGCCTCTCTCCAATGTCCGTGATTAAATGGGCCAAAATCTGAAGGAAAAACACACAACTGAGCACAAAACACTTGTCTGCATGACTGGTTCATTTTTCTGATTTGCTCAACAGTTATTAAATTCCGCCTGCATGACTGCGGTAATGCTCACTCCACAACTGAATACAGTGTTGCCTCTATTTTGGCAGTGGGATGTTAACAAGAAGATTCCTGACATCCTCCGGTCAGGGGGTTGAATGAGGAGAGGGTGACAAAGCAACTAAAACATAAAAAAGAAGAACTCTGCCTATTAGTGCATAGAAGGAAAGAAAAAAATGATGTAAGGAAAAATACACGAAGACGGCCCAAGAGAATACAACAGGTCTAAACTTTCAAATGAAGGTGTCACATTCCAGCTGTCCAGCCGGCAGAGACAGATCAAGTGTAGCTGCACATTTACTGTACAGTACACACAGACTGGGAACGGACCCGTGACGGGCGGAGAGCAGGTAGGGTCCGTTAATAATCCAGAACAATTCAGTCTACCAACAATAAAAGCTAGACCACTGAGTGTGGCAGGATGTTGCTTTCAAAACGGATCAATCCATTTAATGGTAACTGACCCAGAAAGAAGCACACAGTCAGGAGAAAGATGTGATGCTGAGAGGAGGATTGCAGTTGATGAGCTTTTGCAAAAGAAGTGAGCAAACAATAACCACAGGGTGGCAGCAAAGCACCAGAAAAATATATAATATGATCAACAGATTGATGGAGCCAAACATAACAAGACAAAATCAAGAATGTTTGAGGAAATAAACTAAATGTCATGAACAATGCAAAAACGCTTACTTATTGTGGTATCAATGAGACACAAAATCAAACTCTTTTCAGATATGCAATCATTTCCATTAATCTGACAGCAAGTGAATCTGCCAGCTTCAGGTCTGAATGAACACCCTGGTCACTTTTCCATAAAAGTCATGGTTGCAATCTCACTTGGTTGGACCTAGTAACATTTTTGTATTACTTTCAATTTAAATTCAGTTCAATTCAATTGTATTTATATAGCGCATATTTACAACACATGTCATCACATAGTGCTTATCATCATAAGGAAGAAGAAAACAGAAAACAGAAAACCCAACAATCCAAAAGTAGCTTCTGGATTCCCTCTGAGCAGCAGTCAGGACGGTGGGAAGGAACCAAAAAAAACCCTAGGATGGAGAGGGAAAACCTGACAGAACCAGGCTCAGGGAGGGAGGACATCTGCCTCGACTGGTTGGGCTGGGAATGAAGATGATGGGGGAGGGAATAGCAGGAGAGGTTGGGGTGGGGATGAG
>OMNN01024369.1:0-16165 GCA_900302755.1 Chromis chromis
TATTATCTCCAAAGCCATGGCCACTATAAATTCTATACAGTGGGGCCTAAATATGTTGTAAATTTCCATGAAATATTTATAGTTTTAATACAATAGAACCACTAATGACCAGGAAGAATTGTGAGAAACTCAGACACTAGTGTATGGATACCACTCGGCCAATCAACTCTTACAATTCTATGATGAGGTTTGACTGATCTTCTTAAAGAACACCTCAGTAGATATTTCTAGGTTTACCAGAGTCTTATTTTCCTTCTCCAACAGGTCTAACATGTACACTGGAGGTGGCCTTCATCCTGGACAGCTCTGAAAGTGCAAAAATATCCCTATTCGAGAGGCAGAAGGCCTTTGTGTTGAGCTTCAGCACCAGGCTCGCCATGCTGCAGGTAGCCGGCTGGACGCTGAAGGTGCGAATGGCTGCGCTTCAATACAGCAGCTCCGTGTCCATAGAGCACAGATTCTCAGCCTGGAAAGACCTGGATTCATTCCACGGTCGAGTCAGCACAATGAACTACATCGGGCACGGCACCTACACCACCTACGCCATCACCAACGCCTCGCAGCTGCTAGTGCAGGAGACGCCAATGGACAGCGTCAGGGTTGCAGTGCTGCTGACTGATGGAGTGGATCATCCCCGTAACCCTGATGTGATAGCAGCTGCTGCAGAGGCCAAAGGTCACAGCATAAAGTTCTTCGCCGTGGGGTTATCGGATATTGCCCAGCAGAGTCAGAATAACGCCAAGCTCCGCGCTATCGCCAGCACACCTGCTCAGCAGTTTGTCCAAACTCTTCTTGACCCCCAGCTGGAAGAGAAGATGCTCAAAGAGATGGTGAGTTTTAGTTTTACGTGAGATGATACCTGTGATGGCATGAGACACATCTTAAAGTGCTTCATTGTGTCACAACTACATCATTTGGTTTTGTGCTATGGGGGACAAACTCAAGTACTGGGTTTGAAATCGATGGCTATATTTATTAAAGCATCTGGTTTAAAAAATGCAGATACTGAAGGTTGTTGACTTTTTCTTTCTTTTTTTGGCTCGTTCTGTTTGCTCCTGTCACATTTTTACTCTCTGGGCTCATTTTTCACTCTCTGGAAATTCTCTGGAAACAGCACAACCATGACTAGAAGCAGAAAGAATTTTAAAATGGCTTTTGTGCAGTTTGACATAGTAATATAATATGTAATGTAATGCCACAAAACATAGCTTGGTCAAATTATGGCGATTTTTAAAAGATAACATGCCTTTCAAACCCACTGGCAGGTTTTGTATAACAGAAGGTTAACCTGACACATAATGTGATGCTAAATTGTCCTAATGCTGCTATTTCATCGTAACTGGTGCCAAGAACAGATTCATAATAAATCAAGGTTAGCTATGTCACAGGCCACTGACACCTAAAACTTATCAGCTTTTCTTTATATATAGCGACTAAGCCATCAGATGTCACTCAGTTTTTCCATCTTGTTTGGTTAGAAGTGTGAAAATTATTGACATCTGCTGCTGTTGTGTCTGGTTGGGTTGAAACTATGCCTATTCACGCTGCTCCACATGGTTCCTCCAGTGTGTTTATGTTGCCTTGTTCCTTCACACTCTGTCCTCACAGCGGGTTCAAGTCTTCAGTCACAGAGTTATGTCTGCATGGCGGTGCTTTCCCGCCTGCTTTGCATTTTCCACACCACACAGAAATGTCACATATCTGCAGGAGGTCAGGGTCTGTCTGACAGACTGGCATGGCTTGTTCTGCTTTCCAGTAATGTGTGATATAATTCATTCACATCTGGCACTTGCAAAAAAGACTGACAGATGAGAAAGGAAGATATCTAGTAGCAAATAAGGTTCTATCAAATGCAGAACTGGATTACTTCCCTGCTTTTCCCATTTGGTTTGCAAATCCCCAGGTGTCCCCAACACCTAATTTGGGCATATATATTTTAATTAGTTCTAAATTTATTATTATTATTCTTTTATCAGATTGCTTCAACTTTTCATGCATCAAGTAAATAACTTCAGGCCAGGTCATATTATTCCATTACAGAAGTGTTGTAAGGCTGCAAACAACAATTATTTTCATCATCATGTGTAGTGTTTAAATGTCTTATTATTCCCTGAAGCCCAAGTAAATGTTGCCAAATTAAACCACCAATTTATGAAAATGGTGGTTTAATTTAGGTTATTAAATTAAATCTGATGCCTGATTCCAAAATGTTGCGCTTGATATTTTAAAAATTTGGAAACTAGTTAATATTCTTTTTTGGCATTTGATTAAAGTACACATTTTTTGCCCTGGGGCTTCCGAGGGGGTTAATCTAGCCACGACCATGGATGGATTACTGGACAGGCCCAAAGAGTCAGGGAACAGCACCCAAGCAACACCAAAGAGACACGAAATTACTCAAAACCTACTACAAAGAGCAACAAAATGGTGACAAACAGAGACAAAGAACTACAAAGAGAATCATAAAGGCCAGTAAGAGATACAAACCAATATAAAAGAGATGCCAAATTAATACAAATAGATATAAAGCAAGTACAAAGACACACAAAATGACCAGAAAGAGATTAAAACTGACTAAAAGAGTTGCAAAACTATTGCAGAAACAGCAAAGAGACCAAATGGCAATCTCTGGGACTGACAAATGAGGTGGAAGTGCCAAAAACTGCAGTTCCTCGAATGGCCACTCGAGGCTGGCTCCAACAGCGAGTCAATCCTCACAGACTGCCATGTTAAAATGTCCAACTTTACAGCAGAAATTAAAATGTTTACAGCCTGGTACAAAAAACATTTTTGACCTGTACAGATAATTTTGCCGTTCATGACAACTGTAGAGGGGTTGAATTTTTATATAACTCACATGTTTAAATTGTATTCAGTCTAAACGTTTAAACTTAAACTTTAATACGTTTGTGTACAGGGGCCCAAAGTCTCATAATTTATCGATGGTTATGAACAAATAGTGAATTGATCTTTGCTGTTAATAAATGTCACTGTAACTGAACTGACTTTCACATTTTTCTGTCATGTTTTGCATCCAGGGGGCAGTCGCATTTGAAGGGGTAAGGTTTTAAAAGCAATCAGCAATAAAGCAATACTTTTCTAATGAATTAGTGTAAATGGTTGCACTGACATTTTATTTTTCTCTCTGTTAGTGTCCACAAGCCCAAGTGTGTTTGTGTGAAAGAGGAGAGAGAGGCCCTCCAGGAAATCCAGTGAGTTTTCAGAGACAAAACGCCGTCATAGTCATAACAAAGGAGTTTCATACAAGGACAAAAGTTTTCTGATGTAGAGGATAATCACTCTGTATAGGCTCCTCTGTGTTTCTTGATCTTTACTCCTGTATTACTTTCAGGGTAGAAAAGGAGACCCAGGCTACAGAGGGTCACCTGGCTCAAAAGGAGCAAGGGTAAGTCATAAAACAAGGTCTTTGTGAAATGTTTTAGTGTCTAATTTTATGCAGCAAATTGTAAATTGGCATCTTTTTGAAGGGGGAGCCTGGCTTGAATGGTCGACCTGGAAGTGACGGTCCAGAGGTAAAAATGTTACTGTCTTTTCTGACACAACTACCAAGTAAGATGCTGCCTAGTAGATGAAACACTGATTTTGTAACTTTTACAGGGCCGTCCAGGTTATAAGGGCAACAAGGTGAGTGACGCTATGCTATTTCAGTTTAGCAACTACCAACTTTATTCTCATTAAAGAAAAACACAGATTTAATTATGTGTCTGGTCTTACAGGGGGAGAGAGGAGACTGTGGCACTCCTGGAGAAAAGGGTGACACTGTACGTTCATTATTTGCTCAGATACTTAAATGAATACCACAGATTTTGTCCTCATAATTAAGTTTAGTGTTGTCTTGCAGGGACCTGAGGGACCTCCAGGATCACGAGGACCAAAAGGAGAACAGGTAGAGTGTCCTTCTGTCTTTCTTTAATTGAACAGTGACAATTTAGAATCTTGTTTTGATCACTTTAAACCCCTCTAGTAGATGTTTTGCAGGTCTGTCCTGACATAATGCAATTATATTTTCCGCAAGCTTACCGCTTCATGAATTGGTGGTAGATGTAACAAAAAGATTTTAAAAAGTAGGCTTATTCCATTTCTTACAAACACATACCACCCTGGATCCTGCAGCATACTGTTTACTCATTCCATTTACATATAAATATGTTGTTTCCCAACAGGGACATAGCCTAGCTCAACTGTAAGCACCTGCTGTATTTATAAACATATATGAAAAAGCTTTACAATCAAACAATTCACAAGCATGTAACTGCAACAGAAATAACCAGAATAGTTAAGCACTTTTTTTCCCGATAGGTAGAAATAGAAATGTCATTAAGTTAGATCGTTGGCATCAAATTCCCATTTAATGTATTATACAAGTACTGATGTGACAGTTTGATTAGTGGCCAAGAGCAGCCATTATGCAGCTCCTACCACTGGAAAGAGGTAAACCTATGTTCAGATAAACTACACCGTCTGAGAGCAGTGCTGTAGAATCAGCATATACCACTATACTAGGAGTGGCACACACCACTGTAGAATCAACAAGTGCCACTGAACCCAGAGTAGGATACCATCAGCCACTTTTATCTTGGCACTGCTGGAAGGCTAATAGTCTGGTTTAAATAATTACCAAAGATCATAACTTAACTTTAATAAACACCATTTTATCATGAGATTTATTAAATCAAATTAATATTTAATATTTAAACACAGACTAATGTTTCAATTTGCAATTTCATGACTTTTTATTGTCAGAATTTAGCTTCTGTCTCTTGCACCTCTCGTTCCTCACGCTGCTGAAAATACAGTTCACTGCCTTCCAGTCATATTGCTACACAGAGATCACACTACGTCGACATCAGACAGTTCGTTCTCTCTCCAATATGAAAAATGGAAGTGGAATTTGTCTTTTATTCAACTCTGCACTAATGGAATGTGAATATTGGATTATGGGTAATCCTGATACCAATGTGACTATCCAAAGCTGTGAATCCAGGCTTGCAGGATATTATTCTTTTGCAGGAACAGACTTTGTGTGGTGGGATTAGTGCAGGGACCTGGCCGCCCAGCACCACTCTTCCTCCTCTGTGCTACTGGCACAGTGTCCCTATAACCATGTTTTTTTGAGGGCTAGCCCTGAGAATCGAATGGAATGAAAGACACGAGCGTTGATGTTAATCCTGTTGTATTTTAAAATTTGGTGGTGGTGGGTTGCTTTTGACCGAGCAGACTGGTCATACAGCGTGGGGGCTTCATTTTTAACTCTTAAATGATTGTTTTGTGCTGCTGGGCTCAAATGAAAAACAAATAATACACAGATCATAGTGGAGAATCAGAAGATACTGCAGAGGATTTTTTTTTAAAGTGTGTTGCATTAAGAGGTTGTGTATTTGTTTTGCAGGGTGCAATAGGACCACCAGGAGACATGGGACCCGAGGGCCCAGCAGGAGCTAAAGTAAGTTTCTCAGAGAGCTCAAGATGTACTGTGATGAAGATTATCTGTCATTTCTGCTCTGCTAGTTTTTAGCAGCAGTAGATAGTTTGGTTGGATTGAATGTCAATGCAAGCACTACAAAATCCGAAAAATTAAGCAAATGTGACAGTGCCAAAACCTGCAGTTCATTAAATCAGTCGGTCCCCATAAACCCCCAATTTAAAATGTCCAACTTTACAGCAGAAATAACATGTTTGGACTCAACGTTGGTGTCTATAGCTAATTTCCCTATTCACAAAAACTATATGGGAGATGAATCTTCATATAAGTCACACCGGAAGCACTGGGAAATCACTAGCCTGACTCTCTTAAGTACAAAATTTACATTTCGTATCCCATTTGTTAAATTTATGCACAAACAGAAATGTAAAAATTCTAATTAGTAGTTTTTGTGGTAGTTACTTTTTAAAGTTATATTTAGAAATATAATATTTCTATTTTAAATGTCAGTAAAATCACGTTTATTTGATCAACTAAAAACATTGTTAACATTATTTTAAGTTTTGGGGTCATTTTCCCTTAAAATAGTCATATAGTGTCCCTCATCTGCAACACACCATTATTCACATGGAGCACTCCCCACACAGCATCTGTACTGTCACATATCAGTTTTGGCAACAACAAAAAAGGGCCACAGAAAAACGACCTTTAAAATGTGTGCCCAAGGCTAATAAGATGCTGATGCCTCCATCACCATACAGCTGTCTGGCAGCTTTTTAACAAAGATGTCTTTGTCCAGCACATTGGCCAAAGTACCAGACATTAATCTAGATTAAGTTTTACAGAAAGAATAAAGTTCTTCATCCCTTAAAGCCATAAAAGATTGAATAAAACTACAGGGCATATGGTTTTACTGATTAAAAGGGTACAATACCCATTTTGTTGAATGTTCCATCAGATATTACTGCACCTAATGCCACAAACGTGATTGCAAAAACATACATACTGTACATATAAGTATATATCAGGATTTTCTTTATGATGACTATTCTGTTGGACTTCAGGGCCTCCTGTTGAGAGGAGGCCTTGGTGGAGTTATGAATCTCAAAGCTTCAATCATTTAGAAATCTACTTTGTATACTGTGCAGCTGTGCAAGCATGCAGAGTGGGCAGGAAAGTGAAGTATTTACCGAATGTCCTTTTTACCTGTGGATGTAGGTTTGATCTGTAGTGATGAAAAATAATGTTTATAATTTCAAATGGTGATTTAAAAATGACTGACAAAGCTCAAACCTCTACTGCATAAGAGAGACAGCTATATGTAGCCGGTCACTATTTGTAATTAATCTAACATTTTGTTGATCTGGTTGCAATGCTGTACTGCTATCACATGACCCACAAACCTCTGAACTAGTTTTGTTTGTCACAGGGAGACAGAGGCACCAACGGCGCACCTGGATCACCAGGAGACATTGGTATTGGATTCCCAGGAGCCAAGGTGACGTATTTATATTAACTTTACTATAAAAATGTCCTTTATAGTCATAAAGTGCAGTCTTCCTCGAATCAAATCCATTCCTAGACATACTTGGGGTATTTTTCAGTTTCAGTGCTGAAAAGAAAACACAAATACAGTTATTCTCCATTGTGCTCCTCAAACGCATTCATCATAAGATCATCTTTGTTAAATAGGTCGGTTTCTTAAATAGAGGATAAACTTTTGTTAAATGCGAGAGATAGAGTAAATATCATCACTGACTGCTGAATTACTGGAAGGTGTTTAAAATTCCTGATTGCTTACAGGGTGAAAAGGGGATTCAAGGAAGACCAGGTCCCACAGGTCCTGTTGGAATAGGAGAACCAGGACTACCAGTGAGTATGAAGATAAAAGATGCGATTGCATTAAGATCTTGTATAGGGTTGACTGTTAAGTCCGTATTATGAGTGACAGTATCTTGAAAGACATGAGGAGCTTTTATGTACAAATACACTCATACTACCAACTGTTTTTCCTAAACAGCATATAGAATACTGTATATAGAAAGCTATACCAGATATGTAAGATTGCATAGTCAGTATGTTTTATTGATGTCTCATTGCAGGATTCTCAAGGAATTAAAACTTTTCAAATACATTTTAACACCAGCTGCCACCTGTAGCACCATTACACCATACAGATTTATTCTGCCTAAAGTAGAGCCACATCATCTCGTATAAGTCTTACAGCCATACTTGACTCTTTGCTGTTTAATATTTTCTGAAAGCCTTCACACATACAGGCTTTCATTAAAAACTGCGTTTGTTGCAGGGACCACCAGGACCACAAGGACCACAAGGAAACCCTGGACCTCCTGGAGAGGGGTTTGCAGGAACAAAGGTGAGTAACATGTGTAATCGTCCGGTACCTTAACACTGCAGTTCTAAATAATGTGCTGCTGTCATAATACAACACTGAAATACTGTTCCTATACAGTTAGAATAGCATATGGTTTGTACTTTTAGCATATGTGTTGTCCATGTAAAATTGCATTTCACTACAAATGAAAATTTGACTACAAATACATAATAGTAAAAAAAAAAATCACATATCAAATGTTCAGAATAAAACTGTTGTGTTTTCATTTCATTGCAGCAGCAACTCAACACATACACTAATGTCAGAGCACTGACCCCTGAAAACTGCCACAAACCTACTGTATCTGTGTATATTCTGTGATGGACAGTAATGTGACACTTGTACATTTCTACTGCAGGTGAAAAGCAGAAAAATCTGTTTCATTAAAATGTGATGAATACAATTAAATAGAAAGAACTGCTTGCAGAACAGTAATGTCAGATTTCTCATCTTTGTCTTAGGGTGATCGAGGATATGATGGTCCAAGGGGCAATCGTGGACTTCCTGGTGTTGGGGTCAAAGGTGAAAAGGTGAACAACCCTCACATGTCCTGAACAGTTTACTGACAACATTATCTATGTTTTCAGTTGTCATTCATGGATCTTCAATCATCGTATTTCTGTTATCTTTTTTCAGGGCAATCGTGGGCCGGCAGGAATCACAGGTCCAATTGGGGCTCCTGGTTTAGGACTTCAAGGAGAAAAGGCAATGATTGCACAAATACTCTGTATACTGGAAGGAGTGGCATTCTTACTGCATATACAAAAATAAACCAGAATTATATTCTTTTGTGGAGATGCACACGGACAGCTGAGGACACCGTGGATGTGTAGTTACTTTACATTACAATATTTTAAGGCTGGTGTTATAGTTTCCTTAATTTAGTCCTCTCCATGAATGCGAGAGTTTTCATGGACCCCTCTTTGGATGTCTGCTTGGCTAAATAGAGATTCTAAATTGACTGTAGGTGTGCTGGTGAATCACCATCTTTGTGTCCCTGCGATGGACTGGCAGCTTGAAATGGATGAAATTATCCACAAAGTTAGCCAGAAGTCCACCACAAGTTTGCCACTAATCTAATTTACATTTGAAAATATGACCTTGCTGCAAATTTGCGACAACATTGTGAAAGGTTTGCCAGAAACCTAAAGTTTTTGTAAGGGGGCTCGTAGTCATGTTTACATCTGTGAGCCTGAAGTTGTGAATGTTTTGTACCAGCTTTTTCCCTTAAATTCAATCAAAATGTATTTGAATGTCAGAAAGATTGCATTACTGTCAGACTGTTGGTGCTGAATGATGTTTATGGTAGAAATTCACAGCTCAAACTGAAGGCTACAATATTGTAATACTGTTACTTTAACTTTCTGTCAGCAAGATCAGGTTAGAAAAGAAAGACCGTAAAATGAAGTTACCAGCATCTCCCACCTGCTCCCTTTGCTTGGTTTGATTTGTTGATTTCTTTTTCACTTAATCTTCTGTCTCGCAGGGAGATCAGGGCCCAGTTGGACCTGCAGGACCCAGAGGAATCCAAGGTGTAGGCATTCAAGGACCTAAGGTAGGACAGAGTTACCTCCATTAACTGACATATATCTGTCTCATAAACATAAACGAATTAAGACTGGCAGTCAGATGATTCTCTGTCTGATTGCATCTAAATTGTAGCAAACAAATATGACGGTTAGTCTGCAGCTGGCTTGTCAATCAGGTGACTCTGAGTTCGTATCAATCTCCAGGGTTAAAGAAAGGCTGCAGATGGATGATTTATAATCGGAGACACATTTAGTTCAGTTACTTGAAGGTTTATTTCTGAGATTAGAAACACAGATAATAGAATTTGATTGTTTATATGCAATCTTTCAATTCTGGCACTTCTATTTATGTCCTGTGCTCAAATTCAGATTTTCCAAATTTACTTTGCATTTTCCAATTTAAATATTCCAGTATCAATCGTTGTTTGATTTCCAGCTGCCACTAATACTCATAAGAACGCCCGACAGTCCACGTAACACTTTGCAGTTCTTTGCTCAATTTGTTCAACAAAATTAATCAAAAGAAAAAATGGGTTAGAAACTTTTAGAATCCATTTTTTGGTTACTTTACAAATGGATAAAGGTATGTGAAGGCTTCTATTTTATGTTTATTCTGAACAGCAATAACAATATATTGGCCCGTAGCTCAGCTTCATGTCTTTAGACCCTCCTAAATTAGGGTAGCCAATAAATTATTTCCTGGTTAGATGCACTATATAATCCGTGGCTGGCTGTAGATTCCCTCAGGTGTTAATGGTACAGCCTGACTATAAGTGCAAAACACAGGCCCACTGCAGTAAAAATGAAGTTTTTCAGTCATTTTATAAATGATACTGTATAGTTCTGAGTTGATTTACACTGACAGATTTAGGTGTCACAGTCAGGGGCTATGGCCATATGGAAGTTCCTACATTAGCTCCACAATATAAAGACACATTGAATGCCCCACTGACTGTGTGAATGTTGCTTTCAGGGGAATCAGGGCCTCCAAGGTGAGCCTGGACTGCCAGGGGAGAGAGGTGTTGGAGAACCAGGATCCAAAGTAAGTCCTTTATGCACCGCTGCACTGCTCATCTATCACAATGAAGTATAGTCAGTTTTAAAGGTCACATATTGTGCCTTTTTAAGCACATTTATCAAAGTATCATATGTCTCCACAGTTTGTCTTTTCAGTTTTTCAGCTCAAAATACTGCAAAGATGGTTAATTTCACGTTGATTGTATAACCCCTGTTCTAAACAGGCTGTTTTGCTTTGAAAACCAATTTTGTGTGGCATGTTCCTCTCTCAGGGTGACCCTGGGGCTGAGGGGTTACCAGGCATACCAGGTCAGTCAGGAGACGATGGAGCCCCGGGACCAAAGGTAGCATCACCTGAACCAGTTATTTCTTTTAAAAATGTATCTTAAATGTTTCTTACCAGTCGGTCTGTTCTCTCTCTCCTGTACTGACGTTTTTTCAAATGCCGACAGGGTGACATTGGGTTACAGGGCCCCAGGGGACCTGATGGGGCTCCTGGTAAAGGTGTCCCTGGAGAGAAGGTAGCAGTTTATATAGAGTACATCTAAAAATATTCAGAATTGTTCTACATTATGTGAGTTACAAGATCCAGTCATCTTTGAGGTCGGCGATTATCTAAAAGCCGACCTCACATTTAATTCAGAGGACTGTTCAGGGACACTTTTTTGTTATTTCTCTCAGGGAGACAGAGGAGACAGGGGATCTAGAGGCCAGGCAGGTGCAGTCGGTCCTGTGGGGCCGATGGGCCCAAAGGTATGTACGGGCAGAAGACAGAAGAAGCATTTTATATAAAAATGTTGTGATAATTGTACACAGCAGTGTGAACAACTTTAAACCAGCAATGAAGTGGTGCAGAAAATGTTGTATCTGTTAGAAATTGCTTTTAAGAATTACCTTTATTTCCTTATTCCAAAGCTGACCTATCTGCAAACCAAAAAGAGGAGGAAGAGAAGCAATTACGAATATAGCCATTGCTGATAAATCTTCTACTTATTTTATTCGTTTTGTCTGTAAAATGTCAGCAAACTATATGAAATTGACTAGGACAAGTTCCCTGAAACAAATGTGTATTTTATCTGATTAACGGCCCAAAATTCAATGACATTCAATTTACAAAAATAAAAGACAAAGAAAAACATGAAAATATCCAATTCTGAGAAAAAAACTCCATGTCCACCTAAAAGTGCTTAAAAAATGCAATAATATAAGAAAATAGTCACCTCTTGTTTTGTGATGGTGACTAATGAGTTAATCAGCAATCATTTCAGCTATACCAACAATTAAATACTGCGGCAACTGGTACTAAAATGTTATCTTAAATGAAAGCATTAACAAAATGTATAAGAAAAACTGACACTAACGTCAATTAGAATGAGGTTAATGATCAATAATAAATGTACCAAAAGGAAAGAAGGAGGTAGGGAAGGAAGAAAGAAGTGAAGAAAAATAAAGGGAAAAAATTAAGATGAATAAGGTAAAAGGAGGGAGAAAAAGGTAAGAAGGGTAAAAAGAAAAAGAAAAAAAAATGGTAAAGACAAAAACTGAAAGAGGTAAGATCGGAAAGAAGGAGAGAAGACAAAGAGGATAAAAAGGTTAAGAATGAGTGAACAAAAAAAACAGAAACAGAAAAAATCAGAAAATAAGGAAAGGCAGAAAGAAGAGAGAAAGAGGGAGAAGAGAAAACAAACAAAGAAAAGAAGAAGGGAGGTAAAGACAAAAGGAAGAAAGAGACCATCGACCATGAAGAAAGAAAGGAGCAAGTAAAAGACAAACAAAAAAGAAAAATAAGGAAAGGAAGAAAGAAATGACCATGCAGTTCTGCATCCATCCATCCATCCATCCATCCATCCATCCATCCATCCATCCATCCATCCATCCATCCATCCATCCATCCATCCATCCATTGTCTGTATGCCGCTTAATCCTCTGCAGGGTCAAAGGGGGGCTGGAGCCTATCCCAGCCAACTTAGGGCAAAGGTGCAGTTCTGCATCTGTAATATAAACACAGAATTGTAGAAAACAATTTTAAACCAAAATTTATTTTTACAATAAATCTCCAAACACCTGAGTTTCACCTTGTTGTCTTGTTCAATGTAAGTCTGATAAGTGTTTTTACTTTCAGGGGGAACCAGGAAATGTAGGGCCACCAGGGTTAAGTGGACCCCCAGGCAGGGGTATACCTGGTGCCAAGGTAAGATCATGTCTTGTCAACTATAGTCGCTGTAACTTTCACCAACAGCAATTTATCTACTTGTGGTTTTTGTCAGGGAGAACCGGGTACACGAGGTCCAGCTGGAGCTGTGGGAGAGCCAGGGACTGGTTTAATTGGACCCAAGGTGAGTTCAGTTCACGTTTGTTCTTCATTGATCCTCCACAGTAAATAAGTACAAGTCCGCTGTGGTTTGTAGGGTGACAGAGGGCTGCCGGGGCCTGCTGGGCCACCTGGACTGAAAGGTGAAGGTTTCCCCGGTGCTCCAGTGAGTATAAACTACATTACAGCCTCTTTACTCACTTCACAGCTCCTTGTAACGTCACTCAGCTCCAAATGTCACTTTTACAAACTCTGTCTTAGGGACTTCCAGGGCCTCCTGGCCTGATAGGAGAGATCGGACCAGAGGGCATCGGTTTACCTGGACCAAAGGTAAAACTTTCTTCAGTGAAACGGCAGTATTGTTATTTTCTGTTGTACAAGTTCCCTTTACTTTTTACGTTTTTGATTTACCTCCAGGCACTAAGTAATTGTTGCTTTGTATATTTCTGTGTTTCATCAACGATAGGTTTATAGGAGATGCTTTCTTTTTAAAAACATTTTTTAGTTCTTGTTTGGTTATTATCTATGAATGTGTGATAATTGTGGTTTTATTTTCAGGGAGACAGAGGCCTGCCTGGACCTCCTGGACCTGCTGGGCCACCAGGAATTGGTCTAATTGGCCCCAAGGTATTTAGTTCTATTCAAAATTATGTTTTTGGTCCTATTTGTGAAAGCTAAAAATATATTGCTTGTGGCTGCTTTGAAATTCACATTCTATTTTTCTTTATCTTTTCTTTTTGCAGGGTTCAGCCGGCCAAATGGGACCTCCTGGTCCACAGGGGTTACCTGGAGAAGGAATACAAGGACAAAAGGTATCTGTCACGTTGTTGTCTACGTTTATTCAGTTTGAGCAGTAGCTACAGGTATATAGCCAGTAGAAATATACTATTATATATATATACATACTATCTATCTTAACCTTGTCACACCAGTATGTAATTATTCTGTTTTCGTAAATACATTTTCAGTGATTGGTGAGCAACACCTCAGAGATACTGAATTACAGCAGCAGCTCTAAAGACGAATGTGCTTACACCATTTAAAAAAAAAGAAAGAAAAGGAAATAATTGTGAAATACATTAAAAACAGTGGAATAAAGTAATGTTTAAGAAATGCGAACATGGTGAAAATATTAAGAAATATCTGTAACATAAGAATATTTAAGCTACAGTTAAACAGTGTAATTTTACAGTCAATTTTTGATGTGGATGATAGTTACAGTTTTGGCTTTTTTTTAAAAAAAATCATTAACATGTAAATAAATACTTCATCAGTTTAAAAATGTTTGTTTTTTACAGCGTAGAATGACCTGATGCAGAAACATGTTTTTGAAGTTTTTGTCGCTGCTGTACTATATATTAAAATGTAGCACATTGTTAGCAGTGATGAAAACATGACTCTGCTGTTTTGTCCTGCTGAAAATAACATGTTTTCCTGCCTGGAATATATTTACTCCAGTATATGTGAAGACAAACTCACATGATAAGAGATACTTTCTATTAGTTACTTGTCTTGTAATTTCTCTTTAACTTGAACTGTTTACAGGGGGAGCCTGGATTTCAGGGGATCCCCGGCCCCAGAGGTCCTCCAGGACAAGGTCTGCAGGGAGACAAGGTAATGTTGTGTATGCAAAATTATTAGTAAGTATCTTAACTCTAAATAAGTGAAAGATAATTTCAATATTTAACAAATACTGGTCCATAATCAGTCCGAATGATACTAAAGCAACAAGAAATGCTAAAGATCTGGTGTCTCTGGGCAGACCACACGCTCATTAATGTGGCAACAGGGGCTCTTTAATGGTGGCAGGAAGCTCCTTGTTATCACTTTGTCATACAGGCTGAAGAAATTACTGTCTTCCCTCCTGCAGGGCGATCGAGGGTTCAGAGGGGAGAAAGGCAAAAAGGGAGACAGAGGGGAGGCTGGAGAGCCGGGAACTGTCGGACTTTTGGTACAAATAATTAGTTTTTCTTCACTTGATTACAGAATGTCTTGATAATTTAAGAAACTGTACAGTAAATGTGAATGATGTCTTCTTAAATAATGACCTCTTTCAAATGACAGGGCAGGGTGGGACAGAAGGGAGAACCTGGACTTACAGTAAGTATAAAGAGATGCTTACTAAACTAAACCAGTGCTAAATCAACCAATTCTTAAAAAGACTTGTTATAGCTGCTTTAGAAATAAATTTTAAAAAAGTCCATTCAACCCAACATCTGTAAACTGATGTACTTTTTTTATTTATTTATAAAACTTTAATTTGTTTACTTTTCTACATATCCCTATATACCTTTTACTTGATATTTCTATGCCCCTAGTTTGAGAATCACACTGGGAACTAGCTGCCTTTCTCAGTTTTATGTGATTTTAATATATGAATATCTTTTAATTTGCAAATGTGCAGATGTCACATTGGAATTTTTGAGAACTTTGTCACCTTTTTTTATATAAATAAATATCATAATAGGTTAACATTAATCAGTGATGAACCACTTCTAAAATGTTGCACTCTTTCCACAGAGGGATGAAATCATCAAAATAGTGAGATCCATATGCAGTAAGTTGATGCTGAAAAAGTCACATTTGAATCTTTGTTTCCCCTAAAGAAATATATGAACATGAAATGTTTCTGTTTCCTAGGTTGTGGGGTGACGTGCCGCCAAACACCCCTGGAGCTTGTCTTTGTGATTGACAGTTCAGAGAGCGTGGGCCCTGAAAACTTCAACGTGATCAAAGACTTTGTGACCGCCCTTATCGACCGGGCCTCGGTCAGCCGGGACACCACACAGGTCGGCGTGGTCCTCTACAGCCACATCAATATAGTGGTGGTCAGCCTCGGACAGGAAGGCACCCGTGATGATATCAAATCCGCTGTGCGCTCCATGGTCTACCTGGGCGAGGGGACGTTCACAGGCAGTGCCATCCAACAGGCCAACTACGTGTTCAAGGCGGCACGGGCAGGTGTCAAGAAGGTGGCTATCATCATCACAGATGGTCAGGCTGACAAGAGGGACTCGGTCAGTCTGGAGAGCGCAGTGGCGGAGGCCCAGGGAAGCAACATCGAGACGTTTGTGATCGGGGTGGTGAACGAGAGCGACCCCCTGTATGAAGAGTTCAAGAAGGAGCTCAACTTCATGGCCTCTGACCCCGACAGCGACCACGTCTACCTGATAGATGACTTCAAGACACTTCCAGGTGACAGATTCATGGTGTAGTGGTTTCTAGGCAGAGATACTTTATAGGGCCTTTCTTCTGTGGGAAGACGGTGAAGTGTGTGAATCATGCAAAATACTAGAAACCTGATTTATTGAAAATCTCCAGTGGTGGAATGTAACCAACTATACTATACTATACTATACTATACTATACTATACTATACTATACTATACTATACTATACTATACTATACTATACCGCACTGTACTGTACTAAACTATACTTTGCACTACTGTACTGTCTGTACAACACTA
>OMNN01024371.1:0-11795 GCA_900302755.1 Chromis chromis
AACCTCCTAGACCAATTCTGATCAAGCATCAACAGGATGCAGTAGAACAAGTTTGATTGACAGAGGCCCACTGCACAAGCCAGAGTACCCAAAGGATCCACTGCCAACGTCCTGGTGCCAGACCCCATAGGACACCCTGAGAGGTCCTCTTGTCCATGCCCAATGGTTCAGAGCATTTTTGACCACATAAGGGGGACCAACACAATATTAGGCAAGTGGTCATAATGATATGCCTGATCGGTGTAATTTATATAAATGATTTTCACTCCAAATGACCTCTGCAGGAATGACATGTCTTGTAGTTTGAAGTTACCATGGGCAATAAAGTGCACAACAGGAAGCAAGAAACAAAAAAACAAGGACAGCTGAGTGAGTAGCAACTGAGTGTTTCTCTCTTTATACTTTAACTGCTGTAGTTCTAGAAAAAATTCATTGGATTCCTTTATGTGATCAACTCTCAACTGTCCAGTGAGGTCTATGGTGTTTAAAGGGATGTATCTGAAACCTGTCAGAACTACCAGATGGAGGAAGCTGGCATGGCCTTTTTATTTTTGAGAAATTTTCTAGCAAATTAATTGTCTGACTGACCTTTAGAGGCCAACAATCAAACAAATTCGAAACAATATCAGCCCATAAGACCTGGTTGAAGTGGCCTTATGTTGACAAGCCTCAGCTCATGTTGTAGAAGGTTGTTGCATGCCATAACTAAGTTAGTGTTTTTATTGAAAGGTTTTGTATGGATGGATAAATGATTAAGGTTAATGGTTTCTGACCTATTAGTTAGAAGCATTTTGACATTTTGCAGTTTGACCACAATTGCAAACGAAAACCACGTAGTATTTTGTCCAAGAGAGACTTTCTAACTTCATTGCAACACCACAGAGGATCCACACTGACACACTGAATAGAAGTCCTCAAATTAAACTAGTGAATCTAATCAAGCTTGCAGTATCCTGTGTTTAACTGTATGGATATATTACGTACAAAATCTAATTCGTTGGTATAATGAGATACTCTGTGAGGTTTGGAGCTTCAATTAGAAAGCTAATTTCAAAAAGAGGCTCGGGGATTCAATGTCTACTAGGCTATTTGGTGATCCATCCATGCAGAAAGGTCATACTGTTGAAAAATGATGCATTTCCTCACAAATTACAGGAGCTTTGGAGCCGATACTGACATGAAATACCACGTTTGATGGGCCTGACCCACACCAACATGTATGAACAGAGACCCTGAGGGGGGGGAAATGCTTGAAAATCAGAGGCGAGATGAAACGCCGGTCAACGTGTTCTTTGATATTTTCTAAAAATAGCAATTTCAGTAATGTCATCTCCCGCTGTTTCCAGTTGAGATCTTTCTTCTGAGGGTCTTCTGTCGCAGCATTTACCAACCGCACAGCTGCGAGGTGCATCAACCTTCATGCTGTGACTTTGTTCCAACATTTGAAAAAAAAAGAAAAAGTGATTTACTACTACCATTTACTTTAATCTCTGCACTGCCAGACACATGTAGCGATTGAATATCTGCACTTCACTGTTCACATGAGGCTTTTGTGCTCCTCATCACAGTTTTAAGCCTGAGAATTTTGTCCTAAATTAATGAGAAAGCCGACTCCTCTAGTGTTACTAATATTAGGAGGCCTCAATCCTCTGTTCTTCTTCTACTGCCTTTTCCTCTCTGTTTGGTAGAAGATATGCAGTCAATATTGGACCTCTCCCAGGCTTCCTATAGGTCCATACCGCTCGCTGTTTGCACTGTCTTGTCAACAAGCCTTTTGTTCCTCGCGCTCTCATTTCCAACCTTGTGTTTCTCATCACCTTCCACTCGTTTCCACTCTCATCCGTCTCCATCTTTACTTTCCCTTACGTCCCTTTTGTGTCGTCGCCTCAGATGAGATGGTCTCCAAGGGTGCTACTTTGCATGAGTGCTTTTTTTTTTTTTTTTTTACATGTCACGTCACTGATGGCCAAGTCTTGCTCTGCTGAGTTCTCTTGTGCTATTCTGCTTAACTGTCACCATGGTGATAGTAGTCGCAGCCTCGTACTGTACAGCCTAGTTTCTTGAGTAAAGGTGCTGCGAACAGGATTTTTTGGGGCTGATGGTCAATTAAGCAGGATTGGCTAATATCCATCATACAGGGTCGATTGATGGTGTAAAATATTTTTTTCATTAGACGCTTAGCATTATATAATTAGTAGCAAAATTCAAAGATGAGAGAGTATAATGAAGTGAAAACTGGCAACATGTTCAGGATTTCCACTCTCTTAGAAACACAAGAGAGCCGTTCATGCTTCGCTATTGGGAAACACTTAGAGCTGAACAAATACAGCTTACAAATGGGGGAAAATAAGCTAAATTTGATCAAATCAAAACTGGAATAAAAGATAAATGTGCACAAGAGACCAAGCCAGAATAATAAATCTTACAGAGGCAACACAAATCAATTCCAATAGATGGAACAAAACACAAGGCCTTTATCAATTTACTCTAGTTTTAGACTATATAATAGATAACAGACCTGAGTGAGTGGCAGTTGAGTGGCTAAACAGTACCGCTCTTTCTCTCTCAATTTCAAATCAATTTGCTTTAATGGCATGGCAGTCTTGTGAATAGTATTGCCAAAGCATCAAGGAAAACTATATTACAGACCAATGAAAATATATCTATCATTCATCAAGGAAAAAAAACACGAGAAATAATTACAAGAAGAAACAAAAACAATAAATCTGTGCATTAAATTATCTGATATATGTCTCTATCTCTGTGTCCTATCTGCTATAGCTTTGAAAATCATCAAATTGCTTTATGCAGCTCATCTTCAAATGTCTGAAGTTGCTGGTTTTGAAATGGTTTTTGTTGCTTCCCTTCATAAAGGATTTCTTTGTGGAAAAAAAGTTACAAATTGCAAATTTATTGCATTTTTCAGACACCTGCTATAACTGCTCGACGGATGAAGCCAGAGAAACCATTTAAGCTGCATGCAGAGAAATTGTGTGGCGAGTTTTCCTTCATAGAGACGACGGATAAAACTATTTTGAACTAATATCGGCCGAAAAGAATCAGCGGCAGGCGGATTGGAGCAGCGTTATTCTTCAGCAACATTGGAAAGCCTCAGGTCTTGGTGTAGAAGCTGGTGCCATACTGTGCAACATATTTCAGATATTTCCGATTTTTCATACGAAGGACACCAGAGCGGTATCCAATGTAAGTGCACTTTTATATTTTCAATAGATAACACTTAATTTTATATATATGTGATAATGGTTCTAGCAATCTGAACTGGTTTGAGAGCAACTGGTTGGACGTTCCCTTATGTTATTGTAGTTGTAGCTTTTCTCAGTTGAATTATTAAGAACTGATGACAGATCATGTTGGGGACTCACAATGTAAGCAATTCATTAAATGCTTTCTGTCCAGCCTTAAACTTTACTTGCATTTTTTAGGAAAAAGCACGCAAGACAAATGCAGCAGCTGTTGTATCTCTTGTGAAATCCATCCAAACATGGTGCTTTATTGCAGGGGTCTGTGTTCTGTAATGGAAGTCAAACGTCGGAAAAAGGTCCTCAAAGTGCACGTTTGCGTTAAATGAGGTTTTATAGCCTTGGGAGTCGCCCCCCTCCCTGCACAGCCTGCAGAGATCCAGAAATTAACATAGAAATCAAACTCTATGGCAAGCCTCTCTCTCACTGTGACTGATTTAATGGAGTCATACGGTGAAGTATTTCATCTGCATTCATGCCGATCGAACAGTCTGTCTTTTCCTACAGTCGGTTTGTTTCTTCTTTTTGCTCCAGACCCCCCACTCCTCTCTCCATCCCTGTCATGTTCCTGCTCCCTCCCCGACTCACTTTGATGCTCTCCTTCTGCTGGAGCTTTAAAATGAGTCTGATGATTGGATCCGATCCCCAGAGATCTCATACCTGGACATTTTTAACAATACGCTCCTCTCAGCTGCAGAAAGCTTAGCTGAGGATCAGCAGAAGAGAAAAAATTCCTACTGCTTCTTAATCTTGATTTATCTTCCTCTATATGTGTGTGCGACATTCCTGATGACTCCATTGTGTGCACTGTGTGGTGTTGAGTGGGAACTGCCAGGATTGTCCCTTTAACCTCTGGAGGGAAGAGAAAAAAGAAACTTTGAGGAGGCAGTAAATCTCTCTGATTAAACCCAGCTCTCTTTTTGTGTGGGACCGGACTGTGTGTGTTGTCTGTCATCTGAAGGATGCTCCCAGACTGTTAAAATTAAAAAACCTTTGGAAGAGTCATGGTAACCAACCCCCTCCCTCTCAGTCTCTAACGCACACAAACGTTAAAAGGGAATGTATGGGTTTGAACTGTTCGGTGGAGACTTCAAACGCAGCTGGAAAGGCCAACCTGACACTGGCTTGTGGCATTTTTCAAAGTAGCCATACCTTTTAAAAAGACTTTTACTTTTTTTTTTACAATCCTAAACTGTAAACTGTTTTCAGAGTTTTGTGAGAGTGTGAAAACTACTTAGTATACCAGTGCAAAAAGACTGTGGTGGACTATAGAGACAGCAATGCTTTGCAGTTTTCTGTGTGGCTTTTATTCCTGTCACAATTTCATTCACTGTGGACTCATTTTTCACTGCAATACAAAGTCGTACATCTCTATGGAAGCAGCACAACCATGGCTAGAAGTAGAGACAACTCAAAAATATCTGCTGTGCTGTATGACACAATTATAATGCCGTAAATCTTTTTTTTTTTTTTTTTTTTAAGAACAAAACTTGAACTTTATTGACTACTTACATTTTGCAAAAATGGAAAAAAATCTGGAATATATGGAACATTTTTCCAAGTGCCAAAGGAAAAAATTGGAGTCTATATACTATTGATATTTTACTGGTAACATTTTTTAATGTGTTTCTATATTCCTCTCCTTTCTGACAGACAGTTCAGTCCAGCAAAGCCATAAAGTATCAGAATTTTTGTCACAATATGGTTGGTCGCAGGGGAGTCTCTAATGGCTTCACGGTTGCGGTATAAGGAGCGCAGAATTCTTTGTTTTTTACAGAATATGGTTACAGCAAACGCTTGATTTTTGACATTTAAAAAAAAATCAAAACTGTAGAATAAAGTGATTTTGATGAAAAAAAAAATCACAATTTGGTTAAGTTTTCCAATAGAACAGCATGTCACAGATGAGAAGTTCGAGAAAAGTTTTTACAGTTTCTGGCTCTGATAAATGGTGTCATTTAAAAAAGAAAAAGACAACAACATGACAGTTTCAAACCCACCAGTGGGTTTTAGGGTTCACAACCATCCAAAAATCAGCAGCTTACAGAAAACTGGATTTGTGCATTTGTTTGTCAATATCTAATTGGTTTCCATTGTTTTTGGAAAAAGCAAACAAAAACTAATTTATAGCCTCTGTGGCCAAGGGAGCAATGTATCTTTATGACACAATGACATGGTGCACTAAACCCAACCTGGCAACCATTTTAATAAGGTCATTTGTCATTTGCTGTGACTATAGGAACATGCAGACAGATGCACATGGGAGCAGGATGCACACACACAGTAATAAGTAACCAGGCCTGCACCAAAATCTCATCATGCACAGATGGTATGTGTCTGATAGTGAAGGAAACAGCCTTCAGGCTCCTATACATACAGACAGTTGTCGCACGCCCAGGTGCTGCCGTCTACATAGCTGACATCCCATTCACTGTGGATACACTTCTTTTTTTTTTAACCTTCAAACTGAGAAACAGTTGCAAATTCCTGCATTTATTTATCTCCGTTAGTGTGAGCCTGATAGCCTGTATTTGTGAAAAGAGACAGTTTGTGTTGCACTGGCCAACTGGTGTGTGGACATCAAATGTGAGAAAGTCATTCATGAGATAACTTTTTTGTTATTATTGGGAGAAAATGAGCAAAGAAGTCATGTAGACAACTAACTGCTACTATTAGGTAGAGGTGAGAGGCTCCATGTCAATTAACAAATTAAACTATGGCTGTTTAAATGCAACTTCCCTTAAGGCGTGAGACTAAAGGCAATAACTTGGTCAATTTCAAGAATTTATTCTATTTTGTTTCCATTCTGGCGGACTAGTGGAAAGAAAAGGTCAGAAATGTACACTTGGGTGTATATTTTATTCATTTAGTTTATTTTATACTTTTATTTATTTTTATTTTCGTTTTGGACATGTACGTAAATTTGCACTTATATAATGAAATAGTACCTTGTTTGCATACTTTCAATTAGATCATATTTTTTCAACAAAAATTCTGCAGTCTTGCAATATGAAAAATAATTCTCATTCTAATCTAATACTCACCACATTCATATTATCTCACAGTATGCAGTGTCATATCCCCTATTACAAAGTGATGATAAAAGTTTGTTAATGTTTAAGCCACTGAAACACTTGCTGTCTTTGGTCTGTCTAAAGATTGAAAGTTGTTTTCTGATTTAAATGACAACCTTGATCTTTCCTTTAACTTATTCCAAGTATTTTAGAAGCCTACTGACATATAGGATGCACAATACAAACCCACTCTAATGGCAAAGTTCTGTATTTTGGACACCCAGTCAACCATTCCGACCTCCTTTCTATGACTTGCAGTGCTGAGCGTAGAAAGCAGGTGAGATGGTTCAAATGTAAACCAGGCAGTGATTTATTTTCTCCAAAATGTATGTGACAAGGAAAAGTTCTACTACATTCATGTATTTTTACAGGTTTGGAATATTAACTCTGACTGTATCACTGTTAAAAATGCATTCACAGAGTATGTTAGATCTGACAGCATGAAGAGTTTGGGCACCAATACGTGACAGCAACAACAGTGAAATGCAGCTATGCAGGGCGGATTACACTGAGTTCAGATCATGTGTGGGCAAAGTGACTAATTACACTTCACTCAGCAGTTGCCCTTCATTAAACGCGAAAGCTCTAAAACACGCACTTCACCAGACTGGCTGGACTCGACGTTAACAGTCCACTTCTGAAACAGGCAAACAAAGCAGAGCACTATCCAAACAGTCGCATTACGCACTGAGCAGGGCCTTTGTGTTAGCTCGAATTAACATGTTTGTGTGCTTTGCTGTTGCATTGATAAGTGCTACATTTGTTTGTGGGGCCTGAGGTCAAATGAATCTCATGTGCCCCTTGCGTGGCTTTCGACTCGGAGGCTCTCAGCTTTGTTAATGCTTGTGGGATAACAAAAGCAGCCTTAATGACGGCACGGAAGCCAAATGCTCCTGAGGCCTCTGTGAATTATGGGGCAGCCATGACTCATGACCTCACCTGAGCTACAAAATAAAAGAGCCTGGTATGAATCATTTGGATGCTGTCATGGTTCAGTAATACAGTGATGCTGTTGCTTCCTTACTGCGGTTATGCAGGGTCACTGTAGCATGGACTGGACACTCATATCTCTATGGTGCATACACATGGATTCACATAAGCATACACTTGTAGCTCCTGTATTTGCTTTCCGTCTTTGCCTTGATTTTCATTAAACAAATTCCCATTGAAACAACATGGGCCTGCAGGCAAATCCAGCAGACAAAACAAACCCGACAATCAGCCTGAAACGCTCAAAGGGACCACAGGTTCGCAGCAACTATTATAGCACTCCTGCTCATTTCAAAGCCATTTTGGATAAAAATGGCACCATGTTGTTAAGCTAATTTGATCCATTCGTGCCACCATAGATAATAGATTCTCTTTGTGAGTCCCAGTAACCTAATTATTTGACACCAATCTCAGCGCTGAGGAGGACTGAATATATCCTTTGACACCTTTTCAAGGCTTTTGGAAGAGAAGAAAAAGAGAATCAATAATTCAAGTGGTTTTTCTTTCACACCTACCAATCTTTTCACATTCGTTAAATTGCTATAATCAGCAGCTCTTCATCTCTGGTGAGAAGACTCCAGAACATCAACTTCACCCTGTTTATATTCTTGTTCTGTATTTTTGAAATATCAGGGAATTCATTCAGTTAAATCACAATGGCTGAAGTTATATTTAGACTGGATGCTACATCATCGAAAACATGTCTGACCTAAAGCAAGTTTAAATCAATGAAACCTCTAATAGTGTTTACTTTAATGCTGTTAATGGACTACATGTATGTAATTATCCCTGGTATTGATAAACACACGCAGTTCGCTTCAGTTCAGTGGAGCGTTTTAGCATCCTTTAGCTTACTATTTTGGATTTACAGCCTGCAAAGTTACTATAGTAGATAATTTAACCTGGAGCAGCTAAAGACTCAGATATTTTCCAGTTGGTGGGGACTTTAAAAAGCTAAAAGCAAAGTAAAAATCAGATAAATATGTACCAGATGAGCATAAATCCATCTCCACCTTCACCTCATTGCACTGTGATGTTCTGCTAGGAAACCATAGGTCCTGGCATTCGTGTGGATGTTATTTTGCAGACCAACCGTAATGCCAGCAGCCTCCCCAAGCAGGACAATACACTCTTACACAGCTTAGAAACAGCTTGAGGAACATGACCAATAGTTTAATGCATTGGCTTAGCCTCTGAACTTCACAGATCATTTTCTGGCTGAGCATCCATGGAGACTCTACCCCAAAACCCACCAAGCCTAAAGGATTCACTGCCAACATCTTGGTTCCAGACACCACAAGACACCCCGAGAGGTCTCAGTGTACTACACAATATTAGTCAAGTGGTTTTAATGTTGTGGCAGATCAGTGTAAGGTCATATGTTGACAATAAATAGATATATTATTGCTGGTTTAATTGAAACAATGGCTTCCATGTCGATTTTTTCAACTATTTCTACTATTCAATCATCCTGCCTTAGGCAAATAGTCATTGCTTTGACTGTAACTGTGCATCTGCTGCCACTAAGCTAACAGCATACCAACCATAACATAAAAGATCTGAGGAACACTCTTATGCTGACACAGAATATTCAGCAGATACAGTACAATTCATTATTTCCTCTTTTGCAGGACCCACACCTGCAAGCAAAACAAGTGTGACGTAGCAAAAAATCTAACCCACTTAGGTGATAAAAATGGAAAGAAATCACAGAGTCACCTTAACCACAGGTTTGCAAGGAGATCTATCCAAGAGCTGACTGAGTATTTTCTGCAGACGAAAAAAAAACTCGAAGTTAAGTTTTCCTGCTACACTTCTTGAAGAACATAACACCGACTTTCAGGCCTCAGTGCAAGCCTAAATGACTACAACTCTTGTCTCGCACCTTGTCTTTTAAAAACAAGCAAAAAATTTGAGCTGAAATCAATAAAACTGGGAGAACTTCTCAGAGCCTAGCTTCACATGAACACTATACCTAGACTCTGTAATGGACCTACCAAAGCAGCAGACCCCAGCAGCTTTCCTTCACACATACACACAAACTATTCAGTGCTGCCCACAGGCCTCGGCTGCCTGTTTGGCCAGTGGTGCTGAGCTCATGGCAGGGCCAGACAGCATGGACCCAGCTGTAAAAGAGAGGCTATAGCTATCTCTATACAAAGGCCCCTGTCAGCACTCTGCTACTCTAAAAACAGATGCTGTCTGAACTAATGAGAGTAGCTCTGAGCGAAGCAGAACAGGGTTTACATTGGGACAGTCCACAACTCCATCTGTGTCCTATTTCGGCCACTATGGAACTATTATTTCAGTATTCAGATTCAGCTATACATTGTGCAGGAATGCAGATCTGCCACACTTAAATATGGCTCTTGTCAGGCTTGAATCCTCCTCATTTTGGCGAGAGGAGGCTCCATCAGACAAAATGACTGCAGGGATTTTGGCAAACAAAGATAAACAAGAGTTAACCCACTCGGCTCTATCATCCAGCCTGTGTTAATGAGCTTGTGAAGGATCACGCAGCTGTCTAAAACATGGGGGCTCCGCTTTCAGCCACCCTGATGCCCCGCGGGTCCCCAACCCTAATCCCATAATCAATAATCTCGATGTCAACACAACCTCATGTCCTGACACTTATGGATTTGGATACCTGATCCACATTATCAGTCGGTGTGTTAAGCCAAATCACAATGAGCTGAAAGTAAAAGAAAGCTGGAGAAAAAAAAAAATACTCCTGGATGGAAGATGGAAAAAAACTAATTTAAAACCTGATCTAGAACAAGGACAGTTTATCCTCAGCCAAACCAAATTTGACCCTAAAACATGGAGGAGTGCAAGTGACAAGAAACAGGGAAAGCGCTCCATAATTCATTAGTCAGTACAGAATTTTGTGGCCTCGCTTTGATTCACCAAAGGAGTAGCGGTGCTTCTAAGCAAGAAGATAAGAGACATATTTTAGCATTTATATGTGAGAGGATATCAATTATTCAAACAGGAATCATCTCTTGGGGCCAGAGGGATCCATCCTACAAATCCTGTGGTGCAAACTAGACAAGAACACTGTATTATCTTCACCTTGAGCACACTAACAACAAAGATCTTGAGCTGGTCAGTTTGATGACTGCGAGCATCTTCCACTAAGTACAAAATTTGGGGCTTTCAGCAACAAGAACCAAAGATCAAGGTCAACATGCAAACTCCTGCCACCACATTCCACTTACTAGAGTGTGGACAAAACATACCTTACAATGTAATTTAGCAAATTAAGGCAACTCAGCATTTATTTGTTGAGCCATTTCAAGTGGTAATTTAAAGTCTGACGCCGTTGCTGCGTGGCATTGCATCCAGTTGCAAGCACTGCAAAATGATGTCATCATGTGGGAAGCTGAAAAAGCTCAAAGATCATCGAACCACATACCCAACATGAGAAAAAAGCATTATCAAAGAGGAATGATGGTCAAAAGCTGCTTCACACCATTACTGACTGGTGTTCATAGACCTTTTTTTCATTTCATTATCAAATAATCTGCCTTTGGTTTTCTGAACTAATCCATTGCAAAATTTGATCTAACAAGGACAAATATTCACCTCTAAGGAGATGTAATCAGTGAAATTGTGGCATGTTTGCTTTTGATTATTGAAATTATTAATGATCAAATTGCAACATAATAGCTGCTTGGGATGCACTATATCGGCTTATTGGTATTGGCCGATGAAGGCTTTAAAATAAACCAACAGCATGGGCCCAAAATGAACAATGACAGGCAGAGAACGCCAGCCAGGCTACAATTTAATTTGACATACATACATCAAAATAAATATGGCAAGTTTTGCATGTCAGTTGAAATAGTTTTCTTATTTTGCCCTGTGGCGGCGTCAGCAGTAATGCGGTTGTTGTGCTGGGCTGTCATGGTGAAGAGGGAGCTGAGCTGGAAGGCAAAGCGCTCAATTTATCAGTCGGTCTACATTTCAACCCTCAACTATGATCATGAGCTCTGAGTAGTGACCAAAACAATGAGATTGCAGATAGAAGAGGCCAAACTTAGTTTCCTCCATAGGGTGGCTGGACTTAGCCTTGGAGATAGGGTAAAGAGCTTGAAGTGGGGTTGCTGCTCTTTCATGTCAAAAGGAGCTGAGGGGTTTCGGGCATCTGATTAGGATGCCTCCTGGGCATCTTTCTTTGATGGTTTTCTGGGAATATTCAACTAGGAGACCTAGAGTAGACCTAGAACTTGCTGGAGGGATTACATATCTCATCTGGCCTGGCAACGACTCAGAATAACAGCAGGAGGAACTGGAAAATGTTGCTAGGGAGAGGGATGTCTGGAATGATCTACTTTGCCTCCTGCCACTGCAACCTGATCCCGGAAGGGGACAGAAAATGGATGGATGGATCTCACTGGTGAATGTTAAGATATTAAATGTGTTGAGTATGAGTGAAAGTTTTTTGCTCTTTGGTCTAATAATGAGTAAA
>OMNN01024372.1:0-16120 GCA_900302755.1 Chromis chromis
CCATTAAATGTTGCATGCAAGTACAATGTTAGTGGCAGAGCCTAAATGAATACTACCACTAAAATTCTATTTTTATTTACTCACTAAATGTATCCAGTGGGTTTATTAGTTACCAGGTGTATTTTACAGAATGTAGTAAAGCCCAGAGTATATATTTTTTATAATTATAAACTGTGACAGTGGAGCTCTTCACACATCTATATCATGAGATGAGTGTGTAGCAGAGGGATGAGCATATCCACAAGTTTCAAATAAGCTCCTGCACACAGTCTAATTTACAAAGATACATTTATCTGTGACATTTTGGTGATAGAACTTCATCAGGCAAATGGTTTGTTATGAAGAGAAGCCATTCTAAATGGAGAGTGGCTGTAACACCACAACCAATCACATTCAATATATGCTATTGGAAGGCAAGAATCCCTAAACACCTACTACTAAATAACAACTTTCAGTAACAGACAGAAAGTTAGAAAACACTCTATAGGGTCAGAATCACAAATGCACACCAAAATTGTTTACATTAAATGGATAAAATACTATAATGTCAATGTATAAACCCACCGAGGACCAAACCTTATTCATTTGAATTTTAAGCTACCACAACAAAACCCCTCACAGAGTAGTGTTATACTGACATAATAAACCAGTTCTTCACTGTCATACCTTAGCACTTCATAATAGTTAATTTAGTCGACAGAGGCAGATTCAGGACGTTACTGCAGTTCATCACTGACACCTTTACATCAGGGATCACTATATAGTGCACTATATAGTGATCCTTATATAGAAAGTAGGGAGTAGGGAGTGAGTGGATGATTTCGGACACAGCCATAGTCATTCTACTTGAAGACTCCACAACATTTCCACTACAACTTACCTGGATGCCATTTTAAGGCTAATTTACGATACGCTCTCTTCAAATCATCGTCTCCCGCGTCCCGTTTCACACCTAACACTTCATAGTGACACTTCATCGTTAGAGAAACCTGACTTCAAAGGTAAACAGTAAGAATGTTCACGTTGTCCCACGCTAGGCTAACTTTAGCATTTAGCTAGCTACAGCATGCTAGCGACCGGCAAGCATCCCTGCTTTATCTCTATAAACAAACAGACTCCTTAAGTGGTAGCGACAGTGTTGTAATGTTTGGACCTTACATATTCAAACATGTACACTGTTCTCTGTCGCTGACAAACAGCTTCTATACCTTAAATTACTTTACGACGCTTGTTATCACTGAGAGCGGTACTATCTGGTGGGATGCCGCTAAATCTCGCGAGATTTGCTCTTCTTCTCTTTAATATTGCTGCAAACTTGAAGTTACAAGTGGTTTTTGTTGCCCTCTACAGTTCTAATTTGATCTGTTGATAGATTTTTTTTTTTATTAGGCTCTCTCTCAGTAAAGACTTCAGTTTAGAGACATTACCACATCAGTAATCCCGCAGTTTAAATGTGCTTCCTCACAATCTAGTCCATTCTAATTCACAAGCTAGTCTAACCCAATTGTAGGCTTTAATGTCCATTTCATTTTTCTCCTAGACATTACTAGTTTTGCTGCTTTATCATCTTCTTCTTTACTCTCCTGAGCTGATGGCTGGAGGTGTTCTCACTTTGCACCGATCTATTGAATCTGGATGTTTTACATTTTAGGTCTAATTTGGGTTTAACTCTCAAGGCTGCAGCAAAACAAACACATTAATGCACTTTCCAAAACTTCTTCCCATTCATGAATTTATTTATCGGTTAACTGAGGGCGGAGGTTTCCATTCAGATAGTCACTGTAAAGACTCTCTCCGGTGGAAATCAACATTTTTATCTTGTTAACATGTCCATATCATTTTTTTTCATATATATATGCTAGAAGACACATCATGAGCAAGTGAAGAGAGGGACAGAGACTACGTAATTCTGCATATTTTAGAGGAAACAACCGTCCAGGGTTGCATCTATTCCTTTTCAAAGAAGGAAGAGGTTATTTTAATAGGAAAAAATGTGTAACTTTGATACTCAGAAGGTTCAGGGGTTAAATCAACAACTGGAGAAGGACTTTAAATATGACACAATATGTTAATTGCTCCGTCACATTTGGCATCAATTTTCTTAACATCCTTTCCATGTCCGCTGATTTTGTCAAGCATCTTAATACAAGGTCTTTTTATTATTATTATTATTTCTGGGTAAATTTTTGTAGTATGACAATGAACACCGAAAACTTATATTTACTTTTCTGCCTGTTGTCCAATTATTTCACTACTACATCCTACTACTACACTACTACATTCTGTTATAATGAATCTTTGTGAATGACTTATGGTGCACAACCACACAGTCATTAGTTATCTCATGATGCTCTCTAGTGGTGGCAGGAAAACTCGCACCCATTTTTGAGGACATTTCAGGATTTTGAAAAGCTCAAGTCAAATATTTCTTTATAACATGTCTACATAAATTCTGTATTCAGAAGTAACTGATATGAGGTGATTAAGGAAATGGTCAACAGCTCCAGGTTAAATCCGTATTAGCCTATAACTGATTGTACTTAATTTAATAAATTGTACATTTGTTTGGGAATTTGTACCCCTTGAATACAATATCAGGTGCTTTAAGTGAGACCTGACCAAGAAGGTACACCAGTATAAAGTTACAAGTTACAAATATAAAATCCAGCATGACAACAACAGACATGGGACAAATGTAAATGCATTAAAACAAACAAAGCACTAAAAATACATGAGGCAAAATCCAGTTTAGAAATAGTAGTTGCACTCCTCAGTTATACAACTTTTGACCAGAGCTTTGAATCTCTGGTCTCTCTGCCTTTTTAGATGCACAGGTCTGATCTGTGGACCTTTACCCTAACCCCAACTGGTCGAGGCAGACAGCTGCCCTCCCAGTGCCTGGTTCTACTGGAGGTCTCTTCCTGTTAAAAGAGAGTTCTTCCTCTCTACTATCGCCAATATGTTGCTCCATGTACCACTTTGTAGGGTCTAAACTTTAAACTTATTAGTGTAAATAATGTTGGAGGTTCTTTAGCTTAACGTTTAGGTTAGAGTCAGAATAACAAACAACTCTATTGACCTAGTATGTGTACGCAGGCAAGACATTTGACTTTTTTGACTTTTTTTCTTTAGCACTTACACAAAAAAGCACACATGCATGCATAAAAGCAAAAGCACCAAAGTTTAAAAAAAGGAAAATGTTTACATACTTATACACAGCTTTAGATATGTGTAAAGAATTATGTTGAAAAGTGAACCAATGGTTTAATGCAAAGTTTAGTGAGGATCTTTATATTTAATATTGGAAGGTCTTAACCTTAATATTTAAATTAGTCAAGTAACTTTGTATTTTAGATAATATTGTTCGGCTTAGCCATGATATTTAAATTAGTTGGGTAATTCTGTATTCTTATAATATTTTATAGGTTCTTAACTAGGGATGGGTAGCTGTTTTAAATGTGCTATACACATAACTTGATTTAACCAACTAATTCTAATCTCTAGGCCAGATTATGAGTAGAAGAAATTATCAAATTTCATATACAGAGATTAAATCATAAATTATCTTAACATCCCAAGGATATACAGTGCTATTTGAGGTGTTTGTAATTGAATCTGCTTTAATTTTAAGTTATGTTCTGAGTGTCCCTACATATGGCCTCCTTGCTCTTGGTGCATCTCTGCAGTTCAACCTCCCACCACCAGGGGTCTCTGTCTCTGCTCTGCCCGCACGTGTGTTGTTTGACTTCAGGTCACGCGAGATTAGTGTCCGCGTACAAACATGTCGGCGTTCAAGAGAAAACGTGGAGGAAAGGGTCCTGCTGATAAAAAGGCTAAAAAGGCTAAAACTGTGGAAAACGCGGGCGACGCACCCAATGAAGCCGTACAGGAGAATAAAAATGAAGTCACAATCCCAGCACCGGTGTCCAAGGTGAGTGTTTGGTCTTATTAACGACCAGGGAAGTTAGTTAGCCAGGTAGCTAACCTCAGTTACCAAACACAGCGAGGGTATATGTTCTTTACTTTAAATATTGCCATTGTTATACTAAACGGTTAGCACAATGTAGCTACAACAAATACACTGAGTTCTGTCTTTTAATGTGCAGAATATTACAGAGAAAGTCGCTAAATATCATCATTCTCAGCCTGGTATTATCACTGAGGCTCAACATATAAAGTTTGATTGACTGAGTGGTATTAAGAATGCCATCTGGATGAACCAGAATATGCTTATAACAACACAACAGTGAGCGTGTTTCGATTTAATGTCATGAAATTGAATGATATCAACTCTTTTGAACAGGGCAAATGGACCAACAAGGAAAGGGTTCTCATTTTCTCTTCAAGAGGGATCAACTTCAGAACAAGACACTTGATGAAAGACCTAAAAACAATGATGCCTCATTCAAAAGAAGGTTAGTGTCATGCCTCACGTTCTTTCAAATAAATAACTGTATTGCTACTTGCTGTATGTTAAGCTTAGAGATGAAATAATAATAATAATGCCATCCTCTGCTTAGATACCAAAATGGACAGAAAGGACAAGTTGTTTGTTGTTAATGAGGTGAGTCTGTAGTTTAAATTCTAGGTACACTTTTTTATAATCATATGCATTGTATAGCAGAGCTTAAGATCAGCATTGTTTTGCAGGTGTGTGAAATCAAAAACTGCAACAAATGCCTCTTCTTCGAGGCCAAGAAGAAGCAAGACCTCTATATGTGGTGAGTATTTTATCTTTGCTATGTTTTCTGGACGTTAAGCCGACAAAGTTAGTGTTGACGAGCAAATCTAAAGTAAATTCAATGTTTTTCTCTTGCAGGATTTCAAACTCCCCTCATGGACCTTCTGCAAAGTTTCTGGTTCAGAACAGTAAGTTACTATTTTACAATAGTCTTGAAGTGCAGTAGACATTTTTCATGCAATGGGAAAATGATTATGTTATTGTTACCTCCACAGTTCATACACTGGCTGAACTCAAAATGACAGGAAACTGCCTCAGAGGATCCAGACCGCTGCTCTCGTTTGATCCTGTAAGTAGCTCAGGCCATGAATGAAATAAGTGAAGACTTGCTGTCAGTTTATCGTATCATTAATACAAGTATAGTCAGACTTTGTTGTAAAGAACAGGCAGCTGTGAGCCACAACATGTTGACCAGATATCTGCAGTAATATGCACATAATGAGTCTGTGATCTGAGAAATGAGCAGATTTGCTTTTTGTTTGCAGAGAATACACCTTTATGTTTGCTTACAGGTGATAAACCAGAGTAAGAAAACTGTCTGACCTAAACTTTTTCATCCCTCAGAAATTTGACAAGGAGCCTCACTATGCTTTACTGAAAGAGCTCTTCATCCAGGTATGTTTTCATTACACAAGATCCCTGTCATGGTGCAAACATAAATACTGATGGTACCTTTTGTATCAGCCTAACAAAGGATATGTTCTGTCTGTAACTGGAAAATGTTAAGACCTTTGGAAACAGCTTTGGCTTTACTGTTTTTGGAAACTTGAACATGTCTTCTTAACTTCAAGGAAATATTCATTTAGTTTTCTTGTTGTAGACATTTTCCACTCCACGCTACCACCCCAAGAGTCAGCCTTTTGTGGACCACGTCTTCACATTCAGCATTGCAGACAACAGAATATGGTTTAGAAACTACCAGGTAAGATTTCACCACACTTCAACATATAACATATTTTGTGGTTTTCAGAAGAACACGTGTCTTCAATTTCTGGGGCTCTGAAATGAAATATTTGCTTATTTTTATTCCTGTCCACTCTTTCCATGTTCAGATAATTGAGGAGGACGCCTCAATAGTCGAGATTGGGCCTCGCTTTGTTCTCAACGTCATCAAGATCTTCCAGGGGAGCTTTGGAGGGCCAACACTTTATGAAAACCCAGACTTCCAGTCTCCCAACATGGTAAAAATTCAGTGCTTGCTAGTTAAAATTTATGAGGATGTAATGCTATTGGTTCAATTTTAAGCTGCGTGAGACATTATTCTTATGTTTGTCACGTTTCTCTTTGTCTACAGCACCGACGACAGCTCCGACTGGCAGCAGCAGCCAAAGTACGTGAGAAGCAGATGGTGAAGGAGATGCACAAAATGAAGAAGGGTGAAGTGAAGGAGGATTTAGAGAAAGACGTTACAGCTGACGTCTTCCTCACACCAGCAGAGGAGAAGCCTGTTCACATCCAGACAGAAGCACCCGAGCCAAAAGTGATGAAGAAAAAACACAAAGCTTTCAAAAGACAAAGGATGCAGATGGCACGCAGGTAACTGGATGGACTGGAATAAGCTGCGTGAATGACTAACTGCTGCCATGATTCAATGTTATCTGTAAAAAAATGTGGGATTGGGTTTTGTTAGGTTACAGTATGACTATCATTTAACTCCAACATATGTAATAGTCCCAGAGAAAATCTTAATTATGCACATGTTGCATTGTGTGGTGTAATTTGTGGACTGACATTCTTTTCCCTCAACATGAGGATTGTGCAGATTGTAGTCGGACATAATTAATGGATGTTACAACACTGCAAACAATATTTTCCCATCATTTTTTATAAAAGTAAATATTCCATCAAAAGAACTTGTTTATTGAATTTTAGTGTATACAGTTTTCTATGTCATGGAAATAAAACTGCTTCAACTTGGTGTCAGTATCATGTGATACATACTCCAAACAAATGCCGCTGAAAGGTGTTGCCGTATATTTCCAACACGAGGGACTGTGGAGACCTACTGCAAACAAGCTTTACTAGACACCTTAAGTAAACTGAATGAGTGTGCCATGTCTTATTTATCTGCTGTCAACCAGCTTACTGCAGGTATCAGAAAGATGAGACCGAAGATGTACTGCACGCAGAGAAATCATGGCCAATAACACTGTAGTCACCAAAAACTTTTCATATACTGACAGACTGACTTAAAATAGCCAGGTCTTCATAGTTACAAACAACACTGTAACTCTACAGTCATTTTCCATATCCAAGTTAATGAAACTGAGAATTTCAGGAAACTGATGGTGGTCTAACTACACACAAATGCATAACAAGATCAAAAAGGTGACATTATGTTGGCAAATGATCAACTAGTTGATTTAGCAGAAACTGCTACTTTTCCCACTGTGTCCATTATACCCACAAGTCCAGCTGTTTTTCATCAGCTTCCATCCACTGGCTCCACTGCCTTCTTTGGTAGAGTTTGTCTTCTTGTTACTGTGCTCAGTCAAAACAAGTGGCCACCACTGAAGTTAAGGTGCTTATTTAAAGTCCAATCTCATTGGCTGCCTTCAGTCCTCCTCCACTTCCTCATCAGGACAGCAGTAATATTCTACAAAGCAGATCTGTCCATCATCATTTCTGACCAGGTACTGTAGAGAGAGGAAACCCCTGCTGTCTGTCCGTACAGAGACTTTACAGGACAGAGCCAAGGCTTTGGTGGACGGTTTCAGCAAGGACATCTTGTATCTGTCAAAGTTTACAGAGAGGACAGAATGTGGAGCTTTAATAATAGAACTCATTACAGACAGACACAGTGACAGTATTCCTCAGTGTTTTCGCAGCAGACATTTGGAGCTGATTAGACGTCTGATTAGGATCCATGCTAACACAGTCCTGAGGAGACGTATAAGTAGGCAAAAATAATTAAAACAGGTGTTTATTTCATTAAATTTACCCACATCAAAGGGGCCAAACCATGGGCATGTAATGGTGTGGGGGAAAAAAGTTTACATCTTCCGTCCCATTATTTATAGTACTGGTGAGTAGCCAAGTGCCTAATGTGAAGTGTTTCCAATCATTGCCACAGTATGAATGTGCCTGTTTAGACTTTGAGATGTGTGTACGTCCATGAGAGCTAACATGGACACACTTTGGTTAATAAAGACAAATACTGTATGTAGCACAGTGGAGCTTAAATGATTGGAACAATAAGTAGAATCAAGCATGACAGTTGTTCAGGTAACAGTCAAAAAGAGACAAGGAATACAATTTATCGAGCATTTTAACAGAGTTACTTTAAAGCACATAGGTCTACTGCACATAATCGAGATATAACGTTAAACATTCTGAATGGTTCCTGGCTGATTAAAATAGTATAGAATATTTCTTTATCTATTTATTTTTTTTAATAAAAGGGTATATTTGATACATAAATACATTTTGACTGGGCCATATTTGCAATATTGATCTTATGAGTCTCCTTAAGAAGATGCAGAGGTTTTGCCATAACCTTGGACAACCTTTGGAAATTAATAAATGATATTCATACAGAATCCAACATGTCATAAACTTTGTGTCTGTTGAAGATGGTCAGCCCTAAAACCAGCTTACAGGTACACAACCGCCAACAACCAGACAAGTGTGCTGCTGGGATAGTGTGGTGAATTGTGGAATACACTTTGCTCTGAATAGCACTTTAGAGCAGTACTTTGAAAAGAGGGCATCAAGTGCAGGTTCATCCACTACATTGTGTCTGTCACTCTTATCCTTTGGTCATTGTGTTACCATCTCTAGTTCTCCTGGTCCACCTCAGGGACGTAGCATAGTCTATTTCTCTTTATCTTAATTATGCACAATTCTTTTTGTGATTCTGCGCTCACCTGTTGGTTTGTGTCTTGGTGCATCGGAACAGCTCCATCATGTCTGAGTCTTTTGAATAGTCATAATGGGCATTTCCAGAGTTTCCAAACGTGGATAACCTGAAGAGTAGAACAAATTAAAGAACAATGAATTGAAAGGTAGTAAGAGGCATCTGTGGACAATATCAGTAAAATGCAAGAATTCACTAATGTTTCAGTTCTTTTTTTTTTTTAAAGAGCCGCTGCGCCTCTGCACTTGGATTACATGACATAACCATTAGGCTTTTGGGGTGCCCAATCTTTCAGTTCTTGTAATGGGACAGTTGAGGAGAAGAATAAGTAATAATTCAGGGCAACATAAATAAGCTCTGACACACTTTAACAGTAGATTTGCTGTAAACCTAAATTTTTAACTTAACAAACGCTGATGGTGTGTTGGACCTGATTTTTGACACCTACAATCAAACAAAAAGGCTGCTAAATAAAGCAAATTGTGCTTGAAAATTGGCAGTTTAAGAGGAGGGTAAATGTCTTTTAAACAGAGTTCAATGGAATTTCAGCAATGTTATCATGAGCAGACATTGAAGTAAGAACAGGTAGTGTAGTTTTGACAGCTCACCTGAAGTATGGCTGGCTGGGAGACATGGTGATCTGAAGCACCTCACTGGTCATGTCCAGCTCAGAGAAGGCTTCCTTCAGACTCTCTGACTGTAGGATCACCTTAAAAAAGAGCCAGATGTACAAGATTAGTAATGCATTTTAACTATTTTTATAACAACAGCAGATATTGTCACATACAACCATTATGAAAGTATTTGTGAATTAAGGAAGTCTTCAAAACAACAAAAAAATACTTCTGTTAACATAAAGCTTCTAAAGAGACTGGTTCATATTACTTTATTTGTTTTTGTCATTCTGACTTTTTGTGTATTTTTAATATTCCAGTTTCCTTATATAAAAACAGTAAAGCAAACCTTGTTGTTGACATTGTTGCTGCAGAACTCAAAGTCAATCGGTTCTTCTGGTTCTTGAGTGTTAATCTTGCAAACAGTCACCACACCAGCCTCCTCCAGGAACAGTGTCAGAGGGTAACCGTAACCCCTGTAGCACATCCGTAAGGCTGTTGATACTCCTGCAACATCATATGAGGGAAGTAATAAACATGCTGAGTCATGTCTCAGGTGGGTATCAACTCAACTACAGCTAAAAGTACATATGGTTTGATTTTTTTGGCCATTCTCCATCAGGTTTTCTTAATTTTTTTTCACCTGGCACTGTGCTTCCTCCAAAGATGTTGAGGCAGTCCAACAGAACAGTGAGGTTGATCTGAAAACCCACCAAATCTTCCTTTATAGTGTACTCTTGGAAGATCTCAGCCTGGAATGAAAAATTATACCTTTATTCTGTTAGGTGTCACCATTATAGGGGATATAATTCAATTTGTAAGAAATCTAAATTCTGCTTATTGAAGTGGTTTGCCTCCTCTGTGTTTGCTCAGTAACAAAAAGTACAAGTAAAACACACCTGAATGAAGGCATTGGCTTGCAGACACTTGGAGTCCTCAACAGTGACCTTCAGGCCGTTTGGTGTGGCAGTGAAGATGGCATGGTCTTTGAAGGTGATGGCCTTCAGTATGTTGGAGAGATGGCGAGCATTATCCAAACTGGCTACTAAAACATATTGTTCATCATCGGCCTGAGACTGGGTGGACAGAGGCATTGTAGCGCTGAAATAAAAACACAGAGATTTACAAAACAAACTTGCAATCGGTCCAGGTAACTGAAAAAACATGAAGATAGCTGCTCTAATTTCATCCACTCAAGTACATTAGCACCTCTGTTTTAGAATGTGACCTCTCTAATCATTAAAGTTCCCACTAAATTGTAGCAATGGGTAGCTGAGTAGCAATGAATACACATTTTATTGAATCATAGCTGCTGTAGTTTGATGAATTATCATCACACATGGATAGGAGTTTATAATTTGCTTCAGAAATGAAGCTGACACATTCAGTTGCCTTCAGATTAATGGCAAGGAATGCATGTCTAAGGGGCTGCATAAGCAAAATGCTAACTGTATTTGGTCTATGCACTTCAGATAATGAGCAACAGTAGCTGTAATATAAGAAACCAAAGTACGTAGTACGCAGTATGTGATTCATTTCTACCAACATAGATTACAAGTAGCCTCAATGCGACAATAATAGAATATCTTAAATTCTGTTTTGGCTTTTAGTTTTTATGTCACCCCAAGATTCCCAGTGGCTCCATCTGGACATCCCTATGAAAAACTTCTTGGGAAGCCACTGGATAATAGTTAAAAACAAGTCAAGAGTAAACCTATGGCCAAAAAGATTTATCTAATAGTGGACAGAACACACACTAAACTTTCATTTTGCTGTTTGTATCTTAAGCTAGGCTAAACTGTTTGGCAGCGGATTACACGCACAGCTAAAACGACGTAAATAAATAAACGGCAGCTAATTTTATGACCATGTTTTGTACTATCTAGAATCCCCAATATAGAAACATTTTTTAAATGCTACTAGGAACTGTAAAAGTCTGTCTGTCACTTACAAAACTGTACTTCGACGACTCAGACGAATGTTTTGAAGAAAGGCGCCCGGTGTGTCACAACTTCCGCTTTCGTCTTCTTCTTCTGCGGATATAGAAGATCACATTCCAGAGACTTCGCAGCGGAGTCCAAAACACACGAGAACAGTTTATCCTGTCTACATCGGCAATACGTGACAGTATCGGTGTCTTCTGATCTACAGAGGTGAGAATATTTACTCAGTTTAAATTGTGTAGCTATTAAGTAAAATGTTGTTTAGCCTGCGGGTTTTATAGAGTTCTTAATGCCTGTCATGTCAGCCACCGAGCGATGGCAGGAAGCTAGCGTTAGCTAACACTCAGCCTGATGGCGTCGGGAAAAAAAGATTAACAAATCATGTACAACAACTGACAAATAATTAACAGCACAGATCGCCTCCCAGACATGGCCTCAAGATGTTAACTATGTTAGGTTTTAATAAATTATAAGGCTGTGAATAAGAGCTTCTACCCATGAGACAGCTAACGTTAGCTTGATGACAGGTCGCCGGTGACAATTATATGTTGTTTACTAAGCTAATGTGACGAATAAACTTAAATACAACTGGAGTTTATATCTTTACTCTTGAATTCTGTTTGTTGTGCTCCTGATTTTCCTGTACTGCAGTTAGGTTGGCTTATAGAGTTGCAACTAATATTTTCAGAATCGAATAACCATCTGATCATTTATCAATTACTCGATTAAACCTTAATCTGTAAAAACAACAACAACAAAAAAACAATTGACAGAAACTATTTCTGAAACGATTCAATTTAAATAAATAAATAAATGGCATGCCCTGTTTCAAAATGAATTCACTGTCAAATTAAACTCTATATTCTGTAAAACAATAAAATAAAATAAAGTTTTAAAAATGGCTTACACTGGTTAAACATAAATTCACTGTCAAATATAACAAAGGAAAGCAGCAGGTCCTCATCTGAGAAGCTGCCATTTAGTGTTTTTACTTGAAAAGTTACTTAAGCTAATCATCAGTACTCAAAATAGCTGCTGATAACGTTTCTCTTGATTAGACAATTGATTAATCGAAACTAGGAATACCCCTCAACCTTTCTCATCGCATGAGCAGACATCCTAAAGATATAGGTTCACCATTTTTTTGGCCATTTATGGACCAAGCAACTAATCAATTAAACAAAAAACTCTTTGACATATTAATTGACAATAAAACATAATTATTTGTTGCAGCCCTATCACAAAGATACTGGTTTAAAGACAACCTGTTAAAAAAAATCACAACAATAAAAGTTGGCATCGACTGTTAGGTGTTTATAAAGTGTTTTTATTTTTTAGAATCTAATTTGTTTTTATGTTGTTACAAACCTTAAACAGGTGACACTTAATTTAGTTTAGAATTTTTTAGAGTTTAGAGTCCAAATTATTTATCTTTTGGTATTGCTGCTACAGCATATACTAGTAGATCTTTTCTGTAAAGGGAATGTCCTATGTTGACTTCTAAGGAAGAATGGGTGCTTTTCAATTTTCCCCATCATTACTGGCAACAGTACATTTCTCATCCCTGTGCATTGCCAAAACATTGAAACCCAGTGGGCCTAACTTATCCACTATTAGTCAACACATATCCAAGCAACCACCTACAACAGCAGCAGCTTAATAAAACACTGGAGAATAACAAGCAATAAACCAACAGCGACCATCCAGTCAATGTGATGTGCAAACCTTTAGCAGCATCCTATCAAAAACCCACTCCAAGCCCAGCCCAGATAGATAGATAGATTTTTAGATAGATCTTTAGATTGATCTTTAGATAGATACTTTATTGATAGGGAAATTGCAGTGTTGCAGCAGCAATTTACATATCAATAAACACACATAAGTTACACCGATCAGTCATAACATTATGACCACCTGCCTAATATTGTGTTGGTCCCTCTTATGTGGTCAAAAATGCTCTGAACCATTGGGCATGGACAAGAGGACCTCTCAGGGTGTCCTATGGGGTCTGGCACCAGGACGTTGGCAGTGGATCCTTTGGGTACTCTGGCTTGTGCAGTGGAGCCTCTGTCAATCAAACTTGTTCCACTGCATCCTGTTGATGCTTGATCAGAATGGGGTCTAGGAAGTTTGGAGGTCAAAACAACATCTTGGGCCATTGTCATGTTCCTCAACATGTTCCTGATTGGTTGATGTTTTTGCCATGTGGTGGGGAGCATTTTCCTGCAGGGGTAGGCCAGTGACATTTGGGATTGCCATTCACAAGGGAGTGTTCTTGTTCTGGGACAATGTTTATTTGGGTGTCTAAGTCTCATCAACACAGATGACAGAATCCAAGGTTTTCCAGCAGAACACCACGTAGTACCAATATGATCAATGTTATTCACTTCACCTGTCAGTGGTCATGATGTTGTGACTGATCGGTGTATATTTAGTTGACACGAGGTAGGTGAGGAAAAACGCTTTTTTTTAAAAATATATACACATGTGCATAAAATTTACTGTACTAGATTAAAAAAAAAAACATAAAATAGAGTTAAAATCTTTTCAGAATGAAATAAAATGAATCTCAGTGCAAATTAAAGTTGAATGAACTTAGACACATAAAGGTGTTCATGTTCCATATTGACACATTTTGTCACATGTCTGTTAAAAATACTTCATAATATATGGCTGTAGAAGTTACAGCCCTGCCATTACTGGGAGGAAGACATGTTATTGTAATTTATGACAACCTGCGACTCTTTGTTTTCTTGCTCTCCTTCAGGTTTTTCATATCGGACGGCCTGTCTGAGCCACAGTCATGGTGTGCATTCCCTGCATTGTGATTCCTGTCCTGTTGTGGGTCTACAAGAGGTTCCTGGAGCCGATCCTCTACCCCTTCATTTCACCCATTATGAATACATTCTGGACCAAAAAAGCAGTCCAGGAGACTGGGACTAATGACCAAAAAGTTAGTGAAAAGAGTAATGGGACGTACAAGGTATGTCAAAAATTAAAGATTGTGTTATGATATTTTTTTCATTATTTGTATGCAGTTTAACAAAGATTTAATGTCATATTTTGAATAGCAGTGGAATTACACTGTAATGATATGATCTTATTGTGTTATGAGTTTTCTGTTTTATTCATGTACAGAGTGGAATGCTTTATAGTGGAACCCTGTATTGGATGTAATCTTCTTTATATTTGTGACATGTTGCTCTGTATAATCGTATCTTAAATTTTATTCTTAATGTTGTGATATTAAATTCACCCTTATTGCCTTGCCCTGTATATCTAAATGGGAAAAAAAACTGCACAGGAACCACTGAGAAAATTATTCTTTTTCACTTTTAATAACCTGCAGCTTTTTAAAGGAAATGTTTGTTCTCATATCTTTCAGCCTGAAAGCAACGGCGTGGCGACTGCTAATGGATCAACTATAGCAGCAGACAAGAAGACAGATTGACAGCTCAAAATGTTATCATGCATCAAAAACAGTGTAAATATTCCATTCATATAGTATAGAGAAACTATAAATTAACTTATCAACCTTCTACAAATGGATTGGTTTTAATAACCTTCCAAACTTGTTTGTGTTTAATTTTTTTTCACTTATAATGTTAATATATTTTCCTCGTTAATCATTAATTAACAAATTCATTTGCTGTATTGAATATTGAGTCTCAATGAAAGAATTTTTCTAAGTCAAACTTTCAATTTAATGAATGAATAAAAGAAAACCTTCAAATAACAAATGCTCATTTATTGTACCCTTACAGAATTGTACTGCCACTTACACAAATCATTAAAGAATCTCTCCACTTGTAATTAGTAACTGCAGGATATTACTGTGTCTTTTGAATGTCTGAGACTTTTAGAAATAAAAAGGTTATTACTTGAAGCCTTATTCAACATTCTATTATGTCAATTACTCATGCAAATAATTTGAAACAACAAATCAGGACTCATCTTTTCATATTTTCTCTTCTGTTTCTACTATAATATATTTTACAACAGTATATGATTGTGGACAGTTAATGGGTGAAAGCAGGAAAGAAGCTGAATGGATAACAAGGGGGGTAATGTTTGTAGCAGTAAAAGAGGATTTACAGCATTCATGTTTTGCAAAAGGGATTATGCATTTGTGGAATTGAGAGGGGGAAGGAAAGGAAGATTTCATTGATTCATATGTAGAAATAGAAACTGTCTGGTCTGGGGCTGAGATGATAACACACCCTCCCTCTTGGTGGCTTTATTTTTTATGCAAAAAAATAAATGTGGAAGTGATGTGAAATATCAAATTCGGTGAAATTGAAAACAAAAGACTATGTCAGATTCAACAGCATTAAAAACAATACAATATTCTTTTTCTCATTTACACCTGCATTAAATAACATTTAGATAGATAGATAGATAGATAGATAGATAGAACTTTATTAATCCCTTAGGATGGTTTCTTCAGGGAAATTAAGGTTCCAGTAGAACAGCACCGAAAAAATAGACAGACAGTAAAAAGGCACAAGGTCAAGAATAATATAAAACTAGTGCTAAAGTAATAATAATAATAAAAATAATACAATGACATAATGACACTAACAATAACGTGTTGCACCAGGACAACAAAATTGCACGATTGAAATTGCACATTGTATATTGCACATTGTATATTGTATATTGCAGTCTTGTGTACTCAGTGTCTATCCTCCTCCTCCCCATCTCCTCTCCCCCTACCACCAAGTGCCGAGTTATATAGTTTGATGGCTCGGGGGACAAAGGAGTCTCTGAAGCGGTTGGTTCTGCTTTTGGGGAGGAGCAGTCTGTGGCTGATCAGGCTTCTCTGTGCTATGATGACAGAGTGCAGAGGGTGACTGGCATCATCAATGATGACCAGGAGTTTGTTCAGGGATCTCCTCTCTGCAACTGTCACCACAGAGTCCAGCTTCATGCCCACTGCAGAGCCAGCTCGCCTGATCAGTTTGTC
>OMNN01024373.1:0-33843 GCA_900302755.1 Chromis chromis
TAGTTGATTACCCTCTGATTCAGTTAATAACAGCCATTGTCCGCTGTGATTAATTGTGTTTTATGTCTATTCTTGTAATTGAACTAAATTATAGCAGCAAATCTGATATGCTAATAGAGAAGTCTGGTTTAAGAAACTGAGATGCTGCATTTGTCTGTATGCAGTATCTCAGTTTAATGGTGTTAGGATTTGGTGATATTAGAGAAAAAAACTGAGCTAGGGTTTTGTCAGTCACCATTAATGTTTTCTCTAATGGTATTGGACCATTGTGTGCAGTGTTGCAAATTATTACATAGGGCTTCTTCATGGTGAGATTGGATTGGATTTTTGCATTATTGTGATGAAGTAGCTTGTTTTTCAGATCATTAAATCACTGGATTTGCCAAAAAAGTGCTTATTACTGTCGTATCTACAGATATTTTCTCAACTTTTAATCATGATGTATATCTACATTTCTAAATGTCAATATATCAATTGATTGCTGTTTGTATTGCTCATTAAAATGGCACATACTAGGCACTGAATGCTCACCCTGTCGAGCATGTGGCTCTTTTAACAATGGCTAAGCTTCTTCCTGCTAGACCCGTCATCCCTTCTGTCTGCCCCCTTTCTTATCTCTCTTGATAAAGGCTTTAAAGGGTTTAACCAAATAGTGGGTAATACAAATAATTGCAGATACCATGAGAGAACATTTTCTCCATATCAGACTTAAAGGTCTTATACAGTAAAAATCCAGGTTGACAGCCTCCCAGCTTTACAAGCCACTGAGGATTGTATCCAGTTTTTGCATAAAAAACTGAGGAGCCAGTAGTGGTTGAGCTCAAACTTTTTATAATCCTTCCCACTGCTGACAATGGTTGCTTCTCTCCGGCTCTCTGTGCTCACATAAACTGCATTTTATTAGAGCTGAATTCCCAGTAAAGCTCTCATTTACATATTTTTAAGTTTCTGTTGTCAGATAACAGAACATGTATTAAATAGCAAGTTAAACGCAGCCCATTAAGACTACATGTTGGGCCGCCGTTTAGCTTACTGAGTTAAGGCGATACCGCATGGGCTCAGTCCCTTAGCAGCAGCCATCAGTTCAAGTCCGGCTCAAGACCATTTGCTGCATGTCACTCCCCTGTCTCCCCCACTTTCACTCTGTCTCTCTCCAATAAAAATGGAAAACTCTCCCCCAAAAAATATATTTAAAAAAAGACTATATGTTAACCAGCTATCACTGTACATTACTGTCACATTAGCTGTGGTCAACCTGCTGCTCTGCACTGCTGAACTACCAATTTTATAACCGCAGCATTGTCTGACAAACTCACCATACAAATGAGTTATGAACAACATCTGTACTCCATGTAAAATGATCCTCAGAGAGAATGTGAGAAGTGATAGAAAGTTCTGGTTTCACACATACACTGACGTTTGTGTCAGCTGCTGTATCAACTGTTATGTTACTGCTGAAAATCACAAGTGCAGAGAGTCTTTTTCCTGAAGGGGGCGTGGTCGGCAGCAGCTCAGCAGCATTGAAAGAAGCCTGATTAGAACGAGGCTAAAACCAGGAGTTATACAGAACACATTCTGGAGACGTGAGACTTTCATTCATTTGCTGAAAAGGGGCACAGGATGGGACCTTTAATTAAACATCAATATACACATACAAACATTCACATCTCTCTATATATATATATCAATATATCAATGTTAAGTTCATTTAAAAGACTAGTTATAGTGCACCCCGATAGCCTAGCGGTTATGTCGCGTGAACTACGTGCAGAGGAATAGAGGCTGTGCCGGGTTCGAGTCCGACCTCGGACTTTTACTGCATGTTTCTGACTCTTATCCACTGTCCTGTCCTCTCTAATAAAGGCATGAAAAGACCAAGACAAAAAAGACTAGTTACATGCATGCTGATTCGTTAACATCCTTCTTAAGGTGAACAGAATGTCTCCCATTATAATTAAAACTGTAGCCCTCTCTTGCCTGAATGTAGAGGACACACTTTAGTGCTCTTTAGTGTTACACACTGTATAGCTGGTTAATGATGCATTTAGATGATCCTTAAATGACTCAAAGTCAGGAAATGTCAGAAGGCTACAATGCATGCATTTAATAAACACTTATAAGATTTTTTGTGAAACCCAAGTTAAAATTCATTGTTTTTTATTGTATTATTGCTTGTCTACAGATTTCAGAATTCATGTTTAGCTGCCCCTTTATGTATTCCAAATTACTTTTGGAACACAACTTTTTGTGCTTTGTAAGCTTAGAGGATAATATTCAGAAATTATTCAGAAAAGATTAATCTATATTTCATTGTGTCCGCTGTCACCAGCTTGGTTACTGCCTAACGTATGCTTCCTTTTACAAAAAATTACAATTAAATTAATCACAATTCAAAATGACTATTTCTTTACAAGGCTCACAATGTCTAAAACAATAATAGTATTACTAGTGGTTCTTTTCTTTTGTTGCTTTTGCACATATAGCCCTAGTTTTTGCTGAAAGGTGTGTAGTTTTTGTAAGAAAAATATTTTCGGATCACGTTTTGTCTAGAGTTCATGTACAGAAAAAAATCAACTATGAATTGCCTATAAGACTGAGAAAAAACACATCTTTTGGAGGGTGCAATCTTCGTGTTTTCAGAATCCATAAAGGCACACATTCATCTCACTCAGGAGGGACTATCACTGCTTTTCTTTGCTACAACACAAGTATCCTCAGTAAATGCAGCAGACCAGAGGTATATTGTGAAAATGGGATTGTAGGAGAGGTTGGTAAGTCATAGAGTACCTGATATTAATTGTCAGATGAGGCTACTTTGGATTAAAAGCTTTAGTTTTGACTGTTAAAGCCCAAATGTTCCACTTTCCTGTTTCATTGTTGTGGTAAATCAGCCCTCCTGTTGGAGCAGGTTAGAAAATGATCTACAGCCACAGCTTTGCTCTCTAACCTTTGGGAACAATCCACTCTTCATTCACCTCCTACGAGCTGACAGCCGTGCTTATCCAGCAACATGCCATCTTTGGGTTGGTCAGTTTGTCAGATTTACAGCAGCCAGAATCCACTGGCTTGTTGTGCAACTGAGTTATACCTGTGCTCTCATTGTTATCCTCATCTAAATCACTCACAAACTCCTTTTAATTTCAGCAGTCGTCAATAGTTCTTTTTGTGAGCGAGGTTGTTGCCTCTTTGTTGTTCCACCCCTGTTGTGGAGCTGCTTCATTGATTTTTCCTGGTTTTGCTGAGTTGAGGTTCAGTTTAATGGAGCTTAGTTGACAGATCAGGGGCTGACTTTCTCTTTAAAGTGGCAATGATAACTGATGTCTCCTCGGATTCATAAACATGCCCTGACCCCAGCGTCACATTTCTGCTGTAAAAATGTCAAACCGTGGACGCAACTCAAAGCTCCCGTTCACTTTCAGTGGTGCAAAGCAACACAGTCTTTGGCTTTTCTGACACTAAAAGATGACGCCTGTATGGTTGTGTATGTTTCTGCCATACGTTTGGATGATTTTTGCATTAGTCAGGGTTTTTCCTGGCTCAGAATTGGCCACTGGGGCGTGACAAAGCCTGACATTGAGATCGGTGTGCATAACGTAAAGACATTGAGTCTGTGCTTCTGTTAACTCTGAGTAGTCAGTATAATCAATAATCGCATGATACTGTACAGTATTTCAACATGCTGTATGTCCCCATTGGCAATAAGTCATTTTGGGAAACATGAAATCATTGTAATATCGTGTCAAAGTGTATATATACAGCAGCAGCAGTCAAAGAAAAAAAGTGCACACATAATACAATTACAGATTAGTTAACTGATGTCTCCCTTTGCCTTCCTGTCGATAAGCTTCTGGACATGAAGGTGTTTGTGGATACGGATTCAGACATCCGCCTGATACGGAGGCTGAAGAGGGACATTTCACAACGCGGACGGGACATTAGCGGCATCATCAAACAGTACAATAAGTTTGTGAAGCCAGCATTCGAGCAGTACATTGAGCCCACGGTGCAGGTCGCTGACATCGTGGTTCCCAGAGGTCAGTGGAAGTTTTTCACTTTAAGTACACAGAAATATGAGAACTGATGAATGTTATTGGATGCACTACATCTACATTTTATCCTCTGTCCTGCTGTAAATGAAGTTTCTTTGTAAGAAACAGCAGCAAGTCTTTAATTCTGAAAAGTGTTTATACCAAAGTGGCATATTATTAATTAATTAGTTATTTCCACTGAAACCAGCGCTGATATTGAAAAATATCAGATGATACTCGGCTAATAAATACTGAATAACCTAATTTGTCAGTTTCAGTTAAAAGTTATAATTACATTTTGGTCCTGTACTTTCTTTTTTTGCAGGTGGAGAGAACTTTGTAGCGTTGGATTTGATTGTTCAGCATGTACACAGCCAGCTGGAGAAGGTAAAGATTCCCAATAATTCTTTGACTTGTTTTTCTGGATTTTACTGAATCAGCTGAAAGTTGAGTTTATCTTTGTTGTTTCAATACTTTTCGCTCAGTCTGTGAGGGTTAATTTGTTGTAAAAGTGCTGTTTCAACTGCATGTACTGATAAAAGGAGTGCTATTTATTCTCTGTAGTCTGCAGCTGCTGGGAGCAAAGAATATTTTAAACATAGCCAGTGGTTTTTATAGTGATCAAAATAATAACAACTGTTACATTTTTCCTGGGAACCTTTTATATATCACTGATTAGCTCTCAGTGCATGGTAATACATGCTCATCTTAAAGCTATAGTCTCTTAAAGTTGATAAAGCCTCCTACCCTGCCTCACTGTGGACACTTTGCTACAATGTGTTATTAAGTTTAAAGTGAGAAAGGTGCTGGCTGTTTGGAGAACCATGGTGGTGTGGAACTATGTGGACATGACCTGCTGGGCTTTAAGAGAACACAAACCACGAGGGTCAGTTTTTTTGTAAACCTATAGGAATATGTAAAATTACCACCGAAGACTGACATCCATGAGAAAAACCTTTGTGTGTGTGTCAGGTAGATGCCAGTAGATGTGGAACAAATCTTTAACTTGTGATGAATCTGAATGATTTGCTGTGACATTGAAATTTGCCAGGCTTACAGTAGTTGTAGGTACAGCATAATTAAATTAAAATATTTCACAAAGCTGCTCATAATGGGCTTTCTAACATAAGGTAAACAATAGTTGTCAGTAATAACCAGCCCTTTTCTCAATATGTGTACAACCTGACACATAAAAACATCATCACTGTATAAATACGTCCCAGCCCTCCCTCAGAATGTCCCTTAGTGGTTTATTACATTCTTTGATTGGCACTGAGTCTGGTGTTACTGCCACTATACTTCTGCAACAAGAAGTAAATCTAATAGATTTGTTATGCATCTTTACCAGATATTTTACAGCAACAATGTCCCAAATGACAACTTGAAAACAGTGTGACAGTGCGAAAGGGTTCTTGTGTACCGAATTTACTACTCCGCTCAGCTTTACAAAAGTTTATAGCCAGCTTCAACTCACTTTTTTTGCAGTCTGGTACATAAATTTACTGTTTTAGTTCACTTTCACTCCTCTCATAGGGCTGTAAGCTACATGCACAACAGCAAGCAGGCACATTTAGCAACTAGCTGTTTAACAGTGGGGCATTGGCAGGCAAAAGAGCTACATATTTCTTTGCTGGTGGAGACTAAACACAGAACTAAAAACTAATGGATTTTGTACTTAAGGTTGCCAGGTGCCCAGAGACATGACTCTGAATAGATAAAAATCTGAAACACAGTTTCCTTCTTGTAATATTCATTATTACCAACATTTGAACACCACGGCCAGGTACCATAGAGCCAGTGGAGAGAACAGGTTCAGTCAGAGAGGTTTAAAAAAACACACGTTCAGCACTATTAACGAATCAATGACCAAGATTATAACAACAATTTACTTATTCTACCATTTCAAAGTAATTACATTTAAAAATGTGGGCGATTCGGTGCTGTCTGATAGCTTTTACCAATACAGCTGGGTTAACAGTTACTTTGTAATGGCCTGCACAAGCCTAGTTTTTCTTGTTTCCGGCCACCTCCCCCCTCTGCTGGTAGAGCACATTAAACGAAGGTCAGGTTTTCTTGCTTTTCCTCGGCAGCTGAAAGTCTGCAATAAAACATTTAGCTTCCACTATCTGATTAACATCCTGTCTTATGATGCTCACATTTCTGAGGGAAATGAAGCATAAAAGGCCCCCATGAGCTTTAGTTACCCTCACAGGTTATACAATTATACTACAAATAAACTTCCTTTCTTGACACAGTTTTCATCCTCAATCAGATGGCTGCTGTAGGATTTGTAAAGTCTTGTTAGCCTTATTTTTTTTACCTTCTGTGCTTCAGTGATCTTGGTGAGATGGAGGTCAGCAGTAGGTACCTCAGATTAATGACCCTGTAGGGAGAAGAGAGGTGTCCTCCATCTTTCCTCACCCTGTTGTACTGTCATGGACTCGCTTTATGACCCACAACTAACTATGATCTGTTCCACCCTCAACATATTCATTCATGGCCACTAACAGAACACATACAACATCTGTCACATTCACATGCATCACACTTGCAGTATGTAACACGGATGAGTGGAAGCACATACACAGGTTAGCATGATACTGTCCAGTATTTATTAAACACAGCTCATTCACCTCTTTTCCCCCCTTTATCCACATTAATGTGTCAGTGAATTTGTGGCTACAGTAATGGTTCTAGTATCTGCTATCTGCTCTCCTTGTATGTAACCATACAGGTTTGTTGATCTTGATATGACTGCATGCCTCTGTTACAAAAAAGCCATATTTTATCTGCAGATGTCTTGCTGAACAGAGGTTAGACGCGTGTGTGGGTTCGACGTTGCATTACTACAAGAATCCATTTTATTCCTTTGTTTTAAAACAAGTTCAGATCTTTACTTTCCAAGAAGAGGGAATTCTTTTGCAAGAAGGCACCAGAAAAAAACATAAAGCATGAACACAGTAAAAAACAAAACAAAGCACTGGCAGTCTATTACTGTACAATACATAATATAAAGAAAATGATAAAAGACAGAAAAACAACAAACGGGAATCAAGGGAAAGCTGACTGTGTGTTAGGATGGGATGAACACTGGAAACACATCAGTTTTCAGTAACGTGTTGGTCTCACCAGAGGGAAATATGTCAAATCATTGAAAGTGATGATCCCGTCAAGGTTTGCCAGGTTTTCAAGCGAAAAGGCAAAAACAATATCAAGGGAAAGCAGCCTGCACACTGAACTGATGCTCCCGAATGTTTCAGAGCAGCTATGACATTTAAGAAATACCTTGTTCTCTTTGGGATCATTATTCATTGCTTGTTTTTAATTAGGGGTAGATGATTTGTCTAAATTCACATAATGAAATTAATATTTTGCACTGTCAATAAGAATTTTATCTGTGGCCAGTTTACTGTTCACCAAGTCAGAGGAAACTAAATGCAGTCTAATACAACAGTCATGTGAATAATGTACAATAACAGAAGTGCTGATTCAACTCTTGACGTGTTTTGTCATCATACAGGAAATGTTTCTATTATCTGGTTCACATTTGTATCAGTGGTAAATAACAGGGCCACCTCTTTTTTAATAACTCAACACAGTTCAGCAGCAAAACTGTGTCATAGATAAACCTGGATGAAGGTAGGGGTGATCGACTAATCGATCAACAATACAATTAGCAAATGGCACAGACTATAGTTATGAACATATATCTAGTTTTAGGCAGGTGTACCAAATAAACTGGCACCTGAATGTATTTAACATTTGTTACTTATGGAATAATTGTTTTCACTCACTTTGTTGTTATGTAAAATACAGTGAAATGGTCCTATAGCCGTGCTAAAAGCTGATGTATGACACCATTGAGCTCTTGTCCAGCCAAACATGAAATTAACTTTCACACTTGAGGTGTTTGAGTTCAGAAACATTTTCACGCACAAACATTTATTCAGCTTTAAATGTTTGGCTTACTTTTGGGGGTTTATGTTGTGAATGTATACTTTCCTCAGGAGTAGCTTATCTCATGTTTTGTTTTTCTTATGTTTCTCACTGTTTGCACACACGTGTGTGTGTCACCTTGTGCGTGCACGACCCCTCCTTGCCTGGCTGAATGCTGTGTAACCATTCCAGCGTGAGATCACTGTGAGGTACGACTGTTAGTGCTTTTTTATTACTATCATCTTCTCCCTCCTCCTTCCTTCTTCTGCTCCTCCATTACTCTACTCACCCTGTTTTCGACATGCTTCATTTTAATGCAAAGACAAAACTAACAACTATCTTCGTTTTGTGCTTCGACTTTTCTTTTTCTTTTTTTCTTTTCTTTTTTTTTTTACCAATCAAACTATTGCATTTTTCTGTGCTTAACCTGCTTGGTTTCTCTGTAATACTTTGCATTTGTGTCCACTTTGCCTTTATTTCTGGTCTGATTCTATCATCAGTGCAGACAACGATGATTTCTGTCTCCTCTAAAGTCTTTTTGTCCCCCATTTATAGCAGGACGGAGGATAAAATGTAGATGATTAGTGCCTCTTCACACTACCAGCCTAGCTTTGGCTGGTTGTTCATAGAATCAAGAAAAATACGTCACCAGACATCATAAAATGTTTATCTATCTATATTCATCTCACAAGAGTGTGATTTCCACTAAGCTGCTTCAGGTCATTTAAAGTGTTGGATGTTTCTTGTGTGGCTTTGCTGAGCTCTGAAACACCACCTGGATCATTTCATCTCTTAACTATGGTACAATATCTCAAAAAGTGTATTTTAACCCCAGTTATGAAGTCCCAGTGTCCTCATTTGCCAGAAAATTGGATGAATTGGGTTTCTGAAGTTCCTTAGGTCCTGTTCACATACAGCCACACCAACATACGGTGCAACCTAGACACTGTCAGATGTCCTCAGTGGCAGATGTTTTTGGTAACTAGACACCTGATGCATGTTCAAATTCAGGCAGCAGCTATTTGTGTCCTCAAACAATCCTTATCACGTGGTGCTCACAGGTTCTGGGTGAAACAGGAACTGATTGGAAACAAAACAAAAAACTGAGGTTTACCTGTGAGGCAATTTGAATAAAAATAAAAAACCCACTTCAGTGAGTTTGGTTCTGCGGTGTGAATCTTACCCAGGGTAATTTCCTGGATGACATCATTCTATAAATGCTGAGATCAATTCTTAGTTGGATTTGTTTAATGTGCAGGAACCCAGGCTGCTCTCAGAGCTTTAAGATCTGTTTATAGACTGAAACTAATTTGCAGCATCTTAAGTTGAGAACAGTTGAGTCGCCTAAAATGAACTCACTTATGAGATAAATTGAACTGAGCTGCTCCTCAGTCCAGAACCACAAAGCTTTTGTTCAGTGATGTGCTGGAGCTGTTTCACTGTTAATACTGTTCTTCTCTTCCTTTCTCCTTTATTTTTTTTCTCCTCTTGTCCTGTGTATGTTTTTCTGCCTGTATTTCTTCGGCACTTTAAACACTTTAATCTCATCAAATGAATATCTTTCACCTTCTTCAGAGGAAGCTCCGCTGGGATATGTGAGGCTCACCTTGTGCATCTTTTGTCATTGTTGTAGTTTTATAGCACAGATTTGTAGTCTTGTAGTTTTGATAAACTATGGCCTTTTTAACTTGTTAAAATATGCAGTGCATATTTTAACTGTAGTCGTCTTTGATGCCTTTCAGAACCAAAATATGATGATGACTCACGATAATTGTACTGGCTTAAAATCATTTGACTTCAGTTCTGGTTGAGCAAAAGCATGCTTTATTTCTTTTAGGGGCAGAGCATGCATCAAACAAAAATCAGCTGTGAGACGGCAGTAGAAACCAAACCTCAGTTGCTCTTTAACATTATAAGCATGCGTTTGAAAATGTTGTGTGGCACATTTGCTAATTTTCTAAATTGCATTTCTTGTTTTGCATTTTGTGGGCTTAAGGTGATGGCATGCACTGTTAGACCTGATTCATACATTTTATCTGACAACAACAGATTGCTCAGCTATGAGGTAGGGGTGGGATGAAATATTGGTACGGCAATGTAGCGTATCACTACCTCTTGCAATACTTTATCAATACACTGTCACCAAGTATAAATATTTTTATGAAACATGCAGGCACCCCGAGCTTATTCCCACAACCAGTTTGACGTATGATTCACTACTTCATGACTTCTTGTGGTGGCTCTCATCAAATGAATGATGGACTGAAATTAAGTAACCTGCTATGAAGAAGAAATTTAATTAAAACTGAATAATAATGATAATATACACACACATCGACACAACAAGGCAGTAAATAAATACATAATTCATGCGTTTTTCATTTTACAGCTATTTTTTCCTTCCTTATTTACACAGATATTATAATATATTGTAGATGATTGTTTTGCAATGTACTGAGTATCGCAGAATCGCTGTACTGTGACACCACATTATCATTGGCATCGTATTGTGACAGTGTGATTCCCACCCCTAGTAGGAAATTTTATGACCGTGAAAACATCTGCATCCTCCTGCTTAGTTAAAAAAAAAAAAAAGATTCTTAAAGGCTTCCTAATATAGACACCTCACAGTTGAAGTACCAACACCTTGGGTTGTTTATGTTGGAACGTCTGAGTTTCGTAGCAAGAATGGCTTAATTATTGATTACTAGCTGTCGCATCCGAATCAGCATTTTGCTTAGATCATAGCAGCTCTTCTAACCCTGGAATCAGGGGCCAGTTGCACAAAGATGCTGTAAGTTAGACTGGTCTACTTGGACAGATGCACAGAAACAAGACTTAATTGTAAACAGTTTTCATTGCCACCTTTTTTTGATATCTTTGTCGTAACTATAAAAACACTGACAAAAATAATGAAAATGGTACTCAATTTAGATAATGGTGAAATATTAGATCAAGCGACAACAGTCTTTATAGACTGCATTTTTTAAATGAGCCCTCATTAATAAAGCCAGTAGCTACACAGATTTGGATACTCATGAATTTAGCCATTGGTATTGAGCAAAAGGGAAACTCTTTGTGAAACCAGCCCCTGGTTGAACAACATCTGCAAACGTCTATTCTGTATAGCACGTAGCCAGCATGTGTTTTGCAGCAACATACTGGATGCAGTGGCTAGTGGTAGTGTTTGAAAAATTTGCAGTTAATTAATTTAATCTGTTTATGTTTTGTCTCCTGGTGTGTGGAACAAGTTGCTCATTTATATTGTTGTTTTGTAATAAATGAAAGTATCCTCTAACCTACTTTATACTTATTTTTATTACAAATCGAGTGCACCATGTGTCCATGAAAACCTTAGTGCTTTTACACATCAACCTAAAATTTGTTGAACTTGTAAATTAGAAGTGTAGGAACCAGGCAATACGGAATGTAAGGAGTTTTATTATAAGCTTTTAAGTAAGTTCACTGTAAAACCAAATCAAAGAAAACTGTATTCGTTGTCCTACATCTTCATGGAGATAAATAACATGTCTCCTTTAGTTTTACGCCATTAACAATTGGGTCTGTGATGTTTACATGGGAAGCTATTAAGCATGAAATAGAATAATGTAAAGTCAGTCATAACAGCCTCATGCTTCTAAGTGGTTCCCCCAATTCTAATAATTTGCCTCAGGAGGATTTACAATCTGTACAATATACAACACCATCTGCCATAGACCTTCAATTCAGACAACTGAGCAAAAAAACGAGGAAACCTCTGGAAGAGCAACTGAGGAGGGATCCTTCCTTCAGGACAGACATATATGCAGTATGTGTTGTGTGTAGTGAAAGGCAGCAGAGTTTACTTGACATGAGATTTAAAGATTTACAATCAAAGTACATCTCTGTGCATCAGAGCAGCCAGAGAAGGTTTATTTAATGATGACTGCCTGCTGTACACTGCAAGACAGCTGAAACTCAACAGTCAGCTGACTGACTGGATCACTGCTTAGGAAGAAAACTGTATATCACCTACTTATGTATGTAGGAAAGGCTTGGACACCATGTCATAAAACACTTTTATTATCTCATGGTTGTCTAAATGCCATTTTGGCAGAGAATAGTCACATTTAAAGGTACTACAAATCAGCAGGTGATAAATCCAACCAGTAGCTACAGTGATCAGAATATCTGCTAATACTTGCTCAGAAAAAGTATTACTTTAATCCTGAATTGAAAAACTTTCAGCTAAAAAAGATAGCAAAACAATAGATTAATCAAATGATCTGAATAGTTAACACACACACCCAGGATAATATGTGATTAAAATCATCTTTAGTTGGAGTTGAGTTACCTTATTACTCACTTACTTTGTATTTCTGAATGTGTGTTTGCTTTTAACAGATCTGCTCTGGCCTCGGCTCACCAGGGACAGCCTTTACCCAAAACCCTCAGTGTGATGGAGAGCACCCCACAGGTCCGCGGCATGCACACCATCATCAGGTCAGAACACACTACAACACATTCATGTCACAACCATTGTCCATCCATCCATTTACTCAGGGTTGGGTCATAATGGCAGCAGGCTAGGCAAGGTATTCCAGATCTCCCTTTCTCCAGCAAGTTTTGGGTAAACCCCGGGTTCTCCTTCTAGTTTGGCATGCTTGGAAGGTATCCAGGAGGCATCCTAAACAGATGGACAAACCACCTCAGATGGCTCCTATTAACGTAAAACAGCAGCAACTCTACTCCGAGCTTCCTCTGGATGTCCGAGCTCCTCACCCTTTCTCTAAGGCTGGAAACCCTCTTGTATCCATGCTGCACCAAACTGTCTGTCCATTTCACACTCTATCCCAAGACACTTAAATTCCTTCACTCGGAGCAGCAACTCAACCCCAACCTGAAGAGAGCAATCCACTGTTTTCCTCCCCTGAAGAATCATTACCATAGCACGATGGACGGGTTTGTGTATCCCTAGCAGGGTCTTCCTAAGCACCCTACCCGTAATGGGGAAAGCAGGGCTGCTTTCTGGGGCCAGTCCGGGAGGGGAGCTCGCTTTGCAAGTTGCACCGTCCACAAAACACTGAGCCGCCACGCAGGTGGCCGACCACCTGCAGGAAGGTGTTGGGATCTGGTGCACTGCAAGCTGGGCAGCAGGCTAAGGCAGACGCATGGGCATGCTGAGCCCTGGCATTGCCGACTGGTTCTTTCACAAGAAGCATTTTGCTGTCAAAGAGAATATTTATACTTCAAGAGGCATTTGGAGATAGTGTATTGGAGGTCCATGAGTCTCAGTGACTTACGCTGCTACCAGTTAAGGTACGGTTGATCTGTCCCATGGCCAAGCATGATTGTCATTTAAGACGAGACAGATGGTGCAGAGAACCGCTTTCTCAAAAATCAAGTAGCAGGAAAGGAGGATAATGTGTCCTGAACTTTACAAACTCTTAACTGTTTTTTTTACCAGGCACATAATCTTTTTGTCCTGTTTGCTGCTGCCCTCTGTGTGTGTTTGTGTAGGAACAAGGAGACTAACCGAGACGAGTTTATCTTCTACTCCAAGAGATTAATGAGGCTTCTGATAGAACATGCCCTCTCCTTCCTGCCTCTCAAGGTGAGTTTTTGTCTGAAGATTGTAAATTGACCTCGTGCTTCCACTTCATTTTAAGGTTGAAACTTGTTAGAATAAACAGGCGCAGCATCTTTTCTCTTCTGTTGCTTGAGCTCTACAGTGTGTTGATTTAGTGGTTTGTTCTGAACCTGTAATCATTTTTATTTATTAGCAGTAGCACCGTTTGTGACTAGCTGCCACAATGGTTTCACTACAGCCTTCAATTCATGTTTTCCTTTTGTTTCCTTTACATTCTTCTCTCCCTTCTTCAGCCTGTGTCTGTGGAGACGCCTCAGGGTGGCATCTATGAGGGCAAGAGGCTGAGCGGTAAAAGAGTAAGTCTGTTTATTAGGGTGATAATGTATCCTTGTGGTCACAACAAGCCTCCCAGCTGCTCTCTCTGGCTCATTTACTGACCTCCAGTGTACATCTTAGATATAAACAGGAGATACAAGGGAGAACAAGAGTGATACCACAATTAAATCAAGTTGTAGATGTAAAGTGGCAACTTTTGGTTAAGTATCATAAACTAGAAAGAATGCTGTGAAACAAACTTGGAGATTTTTTACAGCAATTCCTGCTTTATTAATGAATGTCATGTTTTAATACTAGATGTTCCGTCTTATAGTAATCTCAGATCCAGATAAGCAGCATACCTCAGTAAACATCACCAGGATGTTTGTTTTTCTAGATCACAGGTGTTTCTATCCTGAGAGCAGGGGAGACCATGGAGCAGGCTCTGATGGCAGTTTGTAAAGACATCCGACTTGGAAAGATCCTCATACAGACCAACCATGACACTGGAGAACCAGAGGTATGTGTCGTTTAACCACTGCAGCCATTGTTCCTGCTGCGTACACGGTCATTTGTATTTACCTCACAAAGTCAAAGTTTTCAGCCAAAGTTTTATAAATGGGACAATATTGAAAGTAAGTGTCACAGGGTTTTAGATAATGTCACTTCTTGTCAATTGCACGAGTAGGGTTATCTGTGTAAAATCACTCACTGAATATGTCCCACATCTTCCTGAAGGATTTGACAGAAATGGTACCAGGCCTTTCCGAGAGTATTACAAGATTTTAGGATGTTTTGTTAATACACCAAGCTCGAAGCTTGCAACCTCAAATTGCGATTACTCAATCTATGTTGATGGGTTGTAGCTGTCATGCCTCGTTATTGCTTATTTCTTGTACATGCTTCATTATGTAATCTTTGCTGTACATCAGTGGTTCTCCAACTGAATCATTTGTTTATTTTAATAAATTACTTTTTCTCACACAAGGTACAACCAAAAAGTTTAGAGTGTGCCTATGAAAAGCAAAAACCAACCCACTGATTTAAGTTTGGCCACTATCCCCTTTGAAGTAGTTACAGTACCTTGCACAGTGATTAACCTTGGTGGTTCTAGCGATCCAGCTACGTTTTGAATGCAACATGGAAGTCCTTATTTGTAAGCATGTCAAACACTATGTGAGAAACAAGCTGGATCCTGTCCACTAAAACAACAATCCTTTAGAATGAATTTTACTTGGTGACAAAGAAAAAGTCACAGGGAGCCAAATGTGGCAAATAGGGCAGGTGGTGAGCAACAATTGTGTTACTGTGGCCAGAAAATTGCACGCTCTTGGTTGCACTCTTGACCTGATGCACCTTCTTCAGTCTTGGAGACTGCAGGCTCTTTCACTAAAGACTGCTGTTTGGTACTAGGGTCACAGCCTAAGACCAAACTCTCATCACCAGTGATCCTTGTTATGAAGTGAGTCAGTTTGACACAGAATATAACGTTTGTTCTGTGCGCATGGTAAAATGCAGAGTGGACTGCCAGAGTGCTCTATACAAGGCAGGAGCACGTGGAGTGGAGTATCACTGCACAAGAAACTCCTTCAAAAGGCAAACTTTATTCTGGCGTAGTTTTTGCATCATATAGGTGCAGTTTTTGAAATTATGAATTGCACCTCGTATGGTGAATAAAATATTATGCGCTTTTACTGTTGTGGGGAGCCAATAATGGTTTTCAGCTTCTGAAGGGGCCTGACAGAAAAGAAGTTTGAGAACCACTCATGCATTTCATTAGAACTGTGTTGTTTAGGCTTCAAATATTGATTCTACACATGAACACTGATATTGCGCATTTACTTTTCTTCAATTAGCATAAAATGCTAAAGCCAATTGACATAAATCATATAGCTCAGATAGTGAATATTAGAATATCTTAACTCGTGTCCTTCCTCCAGCTTCACTACCTTCGTCTACCCAAAGACATCAGTGAAGACTACGTCATCCTGATGGACAGCACCGTGTCCACCGGAGCTGCTGCTCTCATGGCTGTCAGAGTTCTACTGGTAGGTCAACACAACTCACAGGTCATCATTGAATTGGGGCCTCATATTACTGGTCCACTGGATGCTACTGGTTATTGCTACTAAGTGTTGTTCCTAATACACATCTGTATTTTCTTCTCCTTTATTTTCCTTTGTGAAGGACCATGATGTAGCAGAGGATAAGATCTTTCTGTTGTCCCTGCTAATGGCAGAGATGGGTGTCCACTCAGTGGCCTATGCCTTCCCTAAAGTCCGCATCATCACCACCGCTGTAGACAAGGAGGTCAACGACCAGTTCCACATCATACCAGGCATTGGTGAGGAGATACAGTTTACCCACACCTGCAAAAAGTATTTTCACACAATTTTGTTCATCATCATCATCTGGGAGAATTGAGTTCCACTTTTCAACAGACAATTGAAATATTTTATTTACAGTCTTAGATTGCACACAGCAACACACATATAAACAAATCCACAGACAGAATTATCACATAAAGAACCTTAATAAATCATCTGCTGTTACAAAAAGACAAAACTAAATTGGCTTATCTGACAGGTGATCTGAGGTTATTGTGAGGATAAACAGAGAAGACACCATCACCTGTGATTTTAGTACTGGAACAAGGATGCATCAGAGTCCCTAAAACAAGGACTTAACTCACCTTGCACCACTGTAAGAGCTCAACAGCTCCGTTATGTACAGCTCAGCCAGCCAGCGCAAAGCTGTTCAATTTATTTTTAGCCTTTATTGGCAGCCACTGGAGGACTATAAGAAAAAGTGGCATATAGATCAGTCAGTATAGGTATTAAAGAGTAAATCACCAGTGAAATATGTCGAGTCGAAAACTGCTGCTGCACTGCTCTGTGGGTGAAAACTCTCAAGTGTGCAGCACTTCTGAACAAAAACTACTGATGTCAGAGCAGCTGCTTATTGTTTGATAGTTGAATAAATACACCTGATTTGACCACAGACATTTTGATGTGACCTGATCCAGAGTCCAATGATTCTCCTTAAGCAAGCACTTTGCAACAGTCGGAAGAAAAAAACTCCCTTTTAAAGCATCTGTCTTGACGTTTTTGGGCAAAAGGGAGAGAGGAAAGGATAACAGAGAGAAACAGACAGAAATGAACCAACTGAAGTAGCCTAAGGCCAGTATTATACTTTCCACATCTGCTAGTACATAAGAGTCCATGAGGGTCCACTTAACATAGATTTCGTCATCTCCCTAAGTCTGCAAGAGTCCAAGGGGACCCCTCCGCATGTAACCCGTGATTTACGTCCGCCCAGACTACCAGGCCTCTAGTAGAAAAGACCTACTGCACATGTATGTAATAGAGTCTTCCCAGTGAACTCCAAGCATACTAAAAAGTACTATTATAAAAACAACACTGCATCTATAGTGTCTGTAGCTGTTCATGTTCACCTTCACTAGGGAGTATAATCAAGGCTCAATGTTATTTTTAGGCCAGTGTTAGACCTTTCTGCGAGGACCCCTCTGCAGACGTCTCTATGCAGCTTAAAATTTACATCCACTTGGCGACTTTGCTACTAGGGGCAATAGTTCACATGCTTAGCAGTAGTGTCCATGCACAGAATAAGATATGACCTGTTGTGTATGTGTGGAACGGAGTCCTCTTAGCATACTAGAGAAGCAGGATAATATAGCAACAACTGCTCGTCTGCAGCGTCCGTATGTGCATCTGTATCGAAGTATAATCAAGGCTTTACACTATCTGGGTCTGTGAGTAGGCAAGAGCCCATGTGTCCCAGTGGACTCCAAGCTGACTAGAAAGTAGTAAAATAACAATTACGTGTCATTGTTTTCCACAGCCGTCTGTGTGTGCGACCACAGAAAATATAATCAAGGTTTAAAGTAGAAGACACAAAAAACTGCAAACCTCCTCCTTCTTCCATCTCATTTCACTCTTCTTCTCAGGTAATTTTGGAGATCGTTACTTTGGCACCGACGCTCCGTCAGACTGGTGTGAAAGTGATGAAGGGATGGACTTCTGAGGAGAGGACCAATCATGGAGGTGGAGGGGCTGTTACAAGAGCACTTAGCCATGAAAACAGTGGAAACAGACCTTCCGGCTCCCATCTGCTCGGCTCCATCAACATCCTCCTGACCAGTGAGGTGATGCTGTACAAACTGCTTCCCATCAGTAAAATGAGCTTCGCTGTTAGGTCAGTGTGATTACTGATCAGGTCAGAGAGGAGATTTGTGCTCAGCAGGATTCACTCAATACCCCGTTTAAGTTTACAGTAAAGTTTAAAGGGGCCAAAGTTCAAAGTGTTACCCGTCCTGCAAGATGTGGGATGTTTGTTGACTTTGAAACCTTTTCACACATACAGTCCATCCACGATTGGATTCTAAAAGTTCACTTATTCCACAGTTTTCTCAAAAATAGGAAAAATGACGCTACCTATTGAAAGAGACGATTGACTATGGTGTTAATGATGTTGCCAGTTCTGTGTTCTTGTTGCTAAAGCTGAACCCTCAGCGTTAATATTTAAATGTATGTACTGTCAGTTTACTGGAAGAGCCTTAAAGTGTGAGTTTCTTTCAGGATTTTGCACAGTCAGTCTCTTTACCTTCATAAGCCACATATTGTTAACAAACCATTTCATTGATTCCATTCCAGCTGGAGAGTTAGCTGAGAAAACCTGACTAGAGCTCTGCTCGGTTTTAACCATTAGATTCAACAGCAGTTATAAAAACTTTCTTAATGTTGTTCGGTCAGTCAGTAATGATGTAAACATATTTTGCACAAACAGAAAATAACTCTTTCTTCTTTTAAGACAGTTCTCTATCACATGTAGTATTAATATGTCACCACTAGTTAGCAGTGTAGTGATGTTTTTCTTCTCAGCTTCAAGCTTTCTGTAAGAGTTGGTGTGTTACAGCTTTGCTCTGCGGCTGACGCTGCAGCTGTCCGTACTGTAAAATGATGTTATCTCAGGCAAATATCACTGAAAGGGACAACAAAGACTCGTACTTAAAGAAGGAAACGATCAAAGATTTTAGGTCATATTTCCTTTTTTATGTTAACTTGTATTTAGATTTTACTTCACCAGGTTCTCACAGCAATAACACAGCTACCATCGCCCTCTTTGTGCATGTTTTATTTAAGTCATGGAGACATTTGAGCTTTTAAAAGTGTCTGCTTTGAAGAAACAATATTTAAACGAGCTTGAGCTGCTAATTGAGTCAATATATAGCTTGCAAATGCTTCGTAATGTATAGACCACTGGTGTTAATGCCAGTAACGTTCATATCTGAGCTCAAAGAAAGCAGCTGATAATCTTTTAAACCAGGAGGCCAAATGACACATTGGTGCTCAAAGATGGTAGTATAATGTCAAGATGTAAAACAAAACGACAGCACTTGTGTTGACATGACATATCCTCGGATTTAGTTTGTCATGGGCTTCAAGTCTCAGTAGCATTACGTGTGTGATTTGATCATATACAGAAACAGGCCCTTATTGGACCCTTATTGCTGCTGTTTACGGCCATTTTGTATGTTTTATTTATTTATTCTATTGTTTGCAGGGATTGTTCATATATCCAACACCTCACAGACATTAATTCAACTTGAAAATATTGTTGTTTTCATGTTCTTTCTCTGACGTTCCACAGGCACATTCATTCCAGGTCATTTTAACAACAGGCCTTATTCAGTGCAGACCTTCACTTGTCAAACACAAACCTAACAAGCATTTAAAATCACTACTTTCCCTCCAGGTGCTCCTCTGCTCCAAGGCTTTGCTGGTGTACCTGCTGCTAAGTGTATAGGTGCACCTGCTGTGTAGATGGTATTAGTTCCTCCTGTGCTCCAGTTTCAAAGTGTATACTGCTTTCATTCCGTTTACATCCAGCAAAGTTTATGCAAAGTTCTGAGCTGATGAGACAATATTGTGTTTGTGTAATTAAATGCAAATTGCAGTAAATAACTTGAATGAAATGTCAGCTACTGTCACTTTTGTGGAAGGTGGTTTACAAAAAACAGTGATGCATTTTTAAGAAGCAGCCTGCAGACTGGTGAACTTTAAAAGCTATTAATGGTTTATTTCTATTAAGGCACTCTGGTCAGCCATTTAATGGTTCATTGGTATCAGTTACATCTGTGTTTGGTAAATCAAAATGTTCACTGAAATGAAAATCTGTTGGTTTTGGTTTTGTAAATGCAACGTCATTTGTACAGAATAAAAAAAATAACTTAAAACAAGAATTTTTTGTTGTGTAAAACTCTTTTCCTGTGATTTTGCTGTATTACTGGGGTTGGCCGCTAGAGGGCAGCACAGGTCACATTTAGTTGTTTACAGCGGAACTGACGCCAACTTCGGTTCGTATGCTGCCTTCATGTGCTGTAGGAAACCATTTCACATTCTGCACTTTCATTTTCAAAAATTTACAAAAACTAAAATTAAATAAAAAGTTCATGAACTCACAAAGAATAATTCCAAGAAAAAGTTTGACATTTATGTTAGGACCGGTAATTTGTCTTGTCGCAGCAGGAAACCTACAATGATGGCTCAGTTCAGTTAAGTGTCCCAGTAAATCATTAGAGTGACTTCATGGGACAGTGTGCTTGTGCTTTTCCTGCTATCACATGTTTAAGGTCTGGAGTCAGAGCAACTAACAGCAAAACTATTATTTTCTTTCTTGGTGCTGTGTGGAAAAGAAAATGACTAATGAGCAATACCAACTTAAAATAATAGTGTTTTAGCTGACAACGTTTTTAGCTAAATGAAATAAATTGTTGCTGTCACCTGATAAAGCATTACACTGTCAATTTAATATATTTGTCAAAGCGGATTAAGATTTTGGTTGAGCTTTAATTGTTCTTATTTATTTAAAATATTTTAAAATTCATCAGGAGCCTCTCATGGTTCTATTTTTACTTGAGGCTAAATTATATCAGGAATCATTCAATTGAACGCATCTTGATGAAGTGCGACACACTTCAATATTTGGAGAACTCAAAAGTCGGAGCCCATTCGGGGCAGTGAAGGCATCTCCAACTGCTCTCAGTGGAGCTCATTCACAGTAATGTACACATTTTATTTACATTGACTGCAGTATTCTGTGGATTAACAGACCCTGAATGCAACACGGTGAGCAGTAAAGGTGAGTTAATGTTCATTAATATACAGCTCAGTTATCCTTCAACAGAAAGTTACACAAACATAATAAACCGACACTTCCAGCTCACGTTGCTCATAACTCTTGTGTTATTGCATCTTATAAGTTGGTAAAACGTGTTACTAGTTGGTTGTTTCAGGTTTGGTTAGTTAGTGCTGTGATTGAACGATGTTAGCACCGACTCTCTGACCCACAGCACAGATTTAACTAGTTACGTTAGCTTAGCCAGCACGAGACCAAACGCTGCGCCAAACGTAGGTCAATTTTTTTTGACATTTTAAAGTTTATTTGGATATTTATAAAACTACGCATCAGTTAAAATCTGATTAGAGTTGGTAGCTAAACTATTTTAACCTACTTTAATTCGGCATTGACAGAATTCACCGAGAAGCAAACAATTTAATAAAATGCTAACTTTGTGTCATAATTATTAGGCTATTAAATGTAATTCAGTGGGGAGAATTAGCTAGCAGCTCAAAATTATTTATTTTCCAATGTCAAGGCTAAATTCTAACATTTCCAAATCGTAAATGAAACACAGGAACACTGTCTTCATGTTAACCTGAAAGAAGCTCACTAGTTAATTTAATCTACAAGCTGTAATGGAGAATTCAACGAGACTTATTAGCAGGGTTGCTTGATTTGGGTCACGTTGCCTGACGGTGGGAAGGGTGGGAAAGTGAAAAAGTCCCCCATTGTGATTTATTTTCCTTTTCCTTCCCAGGAGGCAGAATGGCAGGTCTGTGGAGGTCCTACCAGGTCCTGATGACCAAATACCCCTGGACAGTGCAGATAGTGACCGCTGGTAGGAATATACTATCTGACATGTTGCATATATCTAACAGCTGCAGGTCCACACTGGAGAAGCAAATGTAATTGTGAACAGGCAGCAGACAAATGTCATACTGCAAACTCCAGAGGATGTGAGAAAAGTTCTAAGTTGTCCTAACACATAATTGTTTTGATTTTTGATTTAGAATAAAGTGAGCTAAGTAACTGACAAAGACTGGGCCTCAAAGTTCAGCTCCTGGTCACAATCATGGATGCTGCTCCAGTTCACATTGGACCTCAGTAGAATCAACAAAGAAGAAGGTCTTTGAACTGTGGCCAAGATTAGGCACGGAGTAACAGATAAACGAAGCACAATCAGTGTGAACACAGAGTAACTATTTTTAAAAAGCTGTTCTGAAAATATGAAACTATTGCTCCTTTCAGGCCCTCCTACGACCTTCTGTAGAATGTGTGTTAGTCAGAATAAGGAATTATGAGATGCCTATTTTAGCTCTGGTAACATGAGCCTTTGTTATGCCAGCCTTATGTGCAGGATGTGTTGTCTACAACCTACATGTATGATATCAGAGGTTACTAGAATATATGGCTATAGTCCTATAACAACTATACATGGGTGGACGATGAATGAAATAAACTGAAGAACAATATCAGCTGATTGACTCATAGCAAAACAACATGAATGGCAGCAGCTTGTTAGTCCAGAATGTATTAAAATACGTGACTAGGAAAGTCTGAATGTTGGGAGCACTTTTAGAAATAAAAACCTCTGTCTATAACTGCACATGTAACATGTAGGGCAACATTTTTAGATTCCTTAGCTTTGCAAAAGGCATATTACAGCTGTTATGTATCTGAATCTGACTCCATATGACTGTGCAGAATCAAACGTTCAGTGAGTTCAATGACCTCAGGAAGTGACTCAGATTTTTGTGTTTGTGCTTTAAACAGCCTGAGGTTTCTGGTTTGTAGTAGAGTTTATTCCCCACTAGATGGAGGCAGATGTCTGATGTACATGAGCAGACAGGGATTCTTTTTGAAGGACCTTTTTTGAAGAGTGAACAAAAATTCCAATTCACGCAGTTTTTTTTAAGTTCATGTCCTCAATCAGTCTGCATTCGGAATAATGAAAGACCATTTCCAGACTGTGTGGTTTAATGACCAATTGGGCTACATTTAAAAATGATTTTAAATTATTTGCTATTTGTTTCGTGGGTTAAAACAGATTAGAGTGTCTTGTGATAATTTGGGCAACTTCCTGTAATGTGGCATGGTTTTCTCCAGCAAAAATTGTCCACGCCACTTGTTGAATTAGACCTATAGCGATAGATATATAGTTGATGTTAGCAGCAGCTTTTTTTTTAAAGGGAGACCGACATGACAGCATTACAAGCTTTAGGCAAGATGTCACTGAAACAGGCTCACATATTAAGCAATACTAAGAACTGGTGTCAATGTATGAAGCTTCATACAGAAATCATTTACAAAACTTACCTCTGAATAAAAATCAGGAATATTAAAATGTACATCTTGTGATCTAAGATTATAAGTGGAAGATGCACTCTGTCAAGTCTTGCAGTGGATTGTTTGTCCAGAAGAGCCTCATAAATAAAGTTAGTGACAAACCTTTGAGCACTTTGATAAACAGAGTAAAACATATAAGGATATTATGCTGCTGCATTCATGTATAACAACTAGTGAAACTCTTATTGACCTTTTTTTGGTTAACCTTAAGTGTTTAATTGGGCCTCATGATGAACTCTTTGAATTTGGTGGTCAAAGGTCATCATGCTCTCACTAAACACATTTTTGGCCATTAAGAGTACACTTATTATGACTAAATTTCACACAAATGCAGGGCTCCAGGGTGCAACCAAAAAACTGTTAATTGCGATTAAGCGTTGTCATTGGTTGCACTGGTGCAATCTGACATTCAGTAAGCCTGTGTGTGTGTGTGCCTAACTGAGTGGGAACTAGAGGCTTCTCTATGCCCAGCCGCTCCAGAAAACAACAACAACAGTTATACTGCCCCCTAAACTACATGTGTCTCTGCAAACATATCGCTCACGCTGCGACACCCACCACCACCAGTAAATTCTCAACCTGTGGGAACATTATGCTTTACATTTACTGCAAGCAGTGCAGTGAAAGTGTGTTGAGAACAATGCTGTTGCTGTCAGGCATCGACATTCTGATTAAAAAACATTAAAAATGCACAAGAGATCTGAGACACGATGCCAAGAAATAACCAAAGCATATGGAAGCTGATAAAGAAATCATCGTTTAAATGTTATTATTCAGCGCCCAAGGGAATAGGGTAATATTTTCAAAAATGAAATGAAAAATGAGTTGCATTGAGGCTGGTATTGTGCTACTCTGTGTCTGCAGCAACACATTTTGAGGTTTGACTAGAATGGGATTTGCACTTTTGGACAGTTTCTTATTTTGATATTTCTTTGAATAGCTCCATCCTACATTTCTTTCCTTGTTTCTTTGTCCATCACTCCCCTGAGACCTGCCAGGCCAGCAACACCATCTCTTCAATCTCCACATACAAACAAAATGTGTGTTTCTGAGGTGTTGAAACCGAAATAGTTCTTTTTTTTATTATTGCACTGAAACATTGAGTAACAAAATGAAGCTCCTCTCTTTTACTGATTTACTGTCTATCAAGGTTTGTGAGTCAGAATCACAAAGGAAATGCTTCTGTTTATTCCCCTGAAGGTTTACAACTGACATTTTCTGTCCGTCTGTCCAGCCTCACTGGATTTATTAGTTCTCCTGTGAGATTTTAAGGAAAGGTTACCTGTCGTTCAGCTTGCTCTGTGTTATAACACTGTGCTGTCAGTGTTACAGTGGTACGTGGGCTGCACCAGGTCACACATTGTTACTGTAGTGTGGCTTTAGAGCTGGTGGCCTGCAGCTTTTTATACCCGCTGAATGAAAGCTTTAGTTTTTTTTTTTTCATAAAGGCTGCACTAAGTATGATTCCAAATGTAGTTAAATTGAAGTTTAAGTTTCAGGAATTGATATTTTCTACATGAATCGATCAGATGACTAAATGTAATGGAAAGATATCATCTGTTTAGACAAATTCACAGAGAAGTATCACCAACTCTGCAGCTCCATTGAGCTTTTTAGCCTCTTTAAGCAGTTATTTGGTTTTATAGCACATTCATTGTTTTACTTATATATGTTTGAATATTTTTACTTTTGTTTTCTCCTCTGTGGCAGTACACTAAAACTCTTTGCGTTGTGGACCAAACCATATGTTCGAGGATATCGTCTTGGGCTTTGGGAAGCACTAATTGACATTTTTCAATATTTTCTTACATTGTATGGATCAACCAACTAATTTGTTAATCGAAAAAAAATAATTGTCGGACTAATTGACAATGAAAATAGTCATTAGTTGCAGGCCTAAGGGATTTCTGACTTTATTTCATTTACTTGCTTTTATCTATCCATATAATTTGTATTTTCAAAATTCAGTATGACTGTAAACACAAAGTCATGTTGAGATCATGCAATGACAAAATGTGAAACACATTGTTCGGTCAACTGTTACCTGATCTAAACTCCTCTCTGCACTAGAATCTCTACTGTTTCACTTTGCACTACACCATGGCAGATCATATAGTTCATGTCTGTGCACAAGATTATCATCTGTGGATTTAAGTTGAGCTGTACAGCTAATGTTACTCTGTTTCTGCTGGATGTGTAAATAATAGGAAATGTATCAGGGCTACGTGTCTGTCGAGTTTTATGCTCCTCTTCTGAAGTGGCCCAGAAACTGATCAATGCAACCTCAGAGAAATGACATCAAGAATTCTAACAAAACTGAGCCTGAGACTATACTTTTTTTTTTAATGGTATATGTCACTATTGCAAACTATAGCAAGAGATAGCTGGACTCAATCCAGCGACATTGCAGCTCATGATTACCATCTTAACCTCCAAGTCAACCGTTGCTAAATCTTGCCCTGACCTGCTTTATTACTCAGATAAATTATATTTATGTACTCCTTACATGCACCAGCTCACTGACACATACAGTATGCAGTTCTTTTACCAAGTGGAAGATATTATTGCTTTCAAATTTGTACAGTAATTCCCTCAACACTGCAGAATCAGACACTCAGCAACAAACATATCCACAGATATCCATGTAACAGCATGTTCAGTGGACTGAGACACTGTATCAACTCTGTTTGTCCTCCAGGGACTTTAGTGGGAGTCGGTGATGTCATCTCCCAGCAGCTGATTGAGAGGAGGGGATTGGCTCATCACAACGTGCAACGGACGGCTAAGATGATGAGCATTGGTTTCTTCTTTGTGGTGAGTCTCCCCTGGACAATGATGTAAAAATGTATTTTGAAAAAGTGCGAGTAGTGTGGCAAGTCATGTGATAATTTAACTTTAAAAAGCAAACATGTATCACTTCAAACGATCACAAAACAAGATGAAGATGAGATTAAATAGTTAAATCACCTCAAGATGCTCAGGATGCAGACTTTTCATTGCAATATGTGCTTTTTGTTGTGTCTGTTCATTTGTTTAACACAGGGAAACGAATGTAAAGCAAAATGAATATATTTACAGCAACAATCTAGTTCAGCAGCTTCAAAAGTCCTGTTTGTAAATCTATAAGTGACCATTTCAAATGTGCGTGCAGTGGTTAGCACTGTCGCCTCATAGCTAGAAGGTCCTGGTTCGATTCTTGGCCTGGGATCTTTCTGTGTGGAGTTTGCATGTTCTCCCTGCGTGGGTTTTCACCAGGTTCTCCAGCTTCCTCCCACAGTCCAAAACCATACTGAGATTAATTGGTGATTCTAAATTGGTGTGAATGAAAGTGTGCTTGGTTGTCTGTCTCTATGTGCAGCCCTGCGATAGACTAGTGACCCTAAGTCAGCTGGGATAGACTCCAGCCCCCCCCAACGACCCTACAGAGGAGGAAGCGGTGTATAGATAATGGATGGATGTTCCCCTGTGCATATGTACCCTTTTCCACATGACATTGTGTGCATTTACGTCTTTGTATGCTCGTGAATTCACGTATTTCAGCAGTCAAGTCCTTTGACAGCTGCACAATTAATTTCCCTAGTAGCACATTTCTTTACATCACTGTGACGGAAGCAAAGTTTATTTATGTTTCCGTAATCGTCTTACGCTCCACCGGGGAGCTTTCAATGTTATGCTGAAACAACATGTTTACTGGCAGCTATATTTAACTTCATTCACCACGGTTTCATAAGTCATACATCATGTATCAGGCTTCCTCACATAAATAATACATGCATTTGTTAGTTTAATTCACTTTATCTGCCACCAGCATGCAGATAGGAATGTTTAAAGACTCCCTCCCATGAAAATACAATGTCCATATAGTGTTTTTTACATGCTAAAGGACAAATCATGAGGAAAATAAGCAGTCAAGGCCATGGCTGAGTAGTTCCACCTTGAATCTCCGGTGTACTGATGACAGTCTTAAAACATTGATTCATCTTCTGAGGTTTCATCTGTAACAAACCTGAAGAACAAATCCTGCCAGTTTGCAGGGTGGGACTATTTGTATCATTATTGTTCTTCATAAGTGGTTCCTGGTTCCAGCATGTATGGCTGAATTATACCAATATTAGAACTTGTCGTTATAAAGCATAGAGTAGCTTTATGGTGTTTGAGCAGAGTCGTAGGAGAGCTGGTGTGCTCAAGCTGCAGCAAGTGAAGAGGGTTGGAGCAAGACGGAGGAAGGACTAACTAGATCCACACATTCTAGATGAGGCAATGGTGAAGAGTTACATCTAAGCACTTTTAGGGCAGCAAGGGACTATACAAAACTTTTCCTTATCACTTTATTACACACCTTTCTTTGACAGGTGTTGTCTGTTGTGCAATGGGTTTTAGGTATCTCTACATCTTCTCTTTACATTTTCTAAACGCAAACCTTTTGAGATTTATAAAACACTGGATCATTTTTGGAATGCAATCCACAACAACATACATTCTTTATGCAAGGCTTCTCAAGTGGAAGGAAGTACATGAGATATAAAGAGTGGTCAGAGAAGAAGCAAGGGGATTACTTCAGGCTGCACAAAGCATGAAGAGGAAGACAAATGAGAGAAGGAGGGGGGAGAAGGGTCGTGTTACTTAGCAAGTTTTCATTGTGGGGGAAAATGTAGTCATGTATAATAACTGATTATTTGCAGTCAGCAACAAATGTAATTGTCCATCAGTTGGTATTGTTGCATGTATTATTCGTGCTGATTCAAAATGCTCTTGCTGTAAGCATTTTGGTTTACTGGAGTGAAGTGTGTTACTACCCGATCTGAGTCAAGCATGTGTGAGTCTAAATGGTTTACAGAAAGTAACATCTGTCATCTGTAGTGGATTCTATAAAGGCATGGACCACATGCTGCCAGTGGACCAAGTTCACTGCTGATTTCAGCACAGAGGAACTGATTATACATTGATCAGGCATAACATTATGACTACCTGCCTAATATTGTGTTGGTCCCCCTTATGTGCTCAAAAATGCTCTGAACCATTGGGCATGGACCAGAGGACCTCTCAGGGTATCCTTTGTGATCTGGTACCATGACGTTGGCAATGGATCCTTTGGTTACTCTGGCTTGTGCAGTGGGGCCTCTGTCAATCAAACTTGTTCCACTGCATCCTGTTGATGCTTGATCAGAATGGGGTCTAGGAAGTTTGAAGGTCAAATCAACATCTTGGGCCATTGTCATGTTCCTCAAGATGTTCCTGATTGATGTTTTTTCCATGTGGTGGGGTGCATTTTCCTGTGGGGGTAGACCAGTGACATTTGGGATTTCCATTAGCATGAGGGAGTGTGCTTGTTCTGGGACAATGTTTATTTGGGTGTCTAAGTCTCATCAACACAGATGTTAAAATCCAAGGTTTTCCAGCAGAACACCACATAGTACCAATATGATCAATGTTATTCACTTCACCACTTCAATGTTGTGGCTGTTCAGTGTATATTATTCAATGATGAGTTCATGTCCCTACATCCATCATTTGACATTTTGTACAGCCTCAGCAAGAATGCTTTTCTAATAACAATGCAGTTAATGTGTATTTATAAAAGACTGATTTTCAGGACTAATGTAATGATTCTAATTTCACTTCTTTTCCTACAAAGGGTCCAGTAATCGGCAGCTGGTACAAAGTTTTGGACAGAATAGTGGTTGGAGGAACAAAAAGTGCTGCTATGAAGAAAATGCTGGTTGATCAGGTAAGAGACTTATTAGTCCTCCTCTCTTCTCCTGGTGATGCTGGTCAAAGACAGGCAAACTTAACTGAAGTTCTTCTAATAAACAAAGTAGAGACAAGTTCAATGATATGATCACACTACTGTGTGAGTGTCTGTTTTCCACTCAGCTTCAGCTCATTAGTTTTGGTTAACAGGGTGGAGGAATCCCTACAGCTGAGATACAATTGTCTTGTATCAGGCTGACAAGAGGAAACTCTGTCAAAAGACTCTAAAGTTTGTTCATTTCCCCCCCGTGTTATATTGAGCTGCTGAGCTGTGAGTCAGAGCTGCCAACCAGAGCCAGACCCTTTGTGTGAAATCTATCTGTTGTATATTTTGTACTTTGATATTAATATAGAACATGTTTTTTCATTAGTGAATAATCTGTCCATTATTTTTTAGGTCAAACAATATTTTTTATTAATATCTACAGAATATATGAAAATAATGAAACAACCCATCACAGTTTTCTTACAGCCCAAGGTGTCACCTTCCAGGTAATTTGTATGTCTGACCAGCACCGCCATGAGTCTACTTAATTGATCCCAGTGGAAAATTGCAGCATAATAACATCCAGTTTACACATAAATCACAAAGCAATTAGGATGAGGACAAAATAAACAGGGCTGACAAGAAAACAGAGTAACACAGACAGAAATAACTCAAATCTAAATATATAGAACAGTTTCAACATGCATGTAACAGGCCTAGTATGGAACTGTATACTGTCTTTGACTGATAACGTATAATGGATATAGTTATGTATTGTTAAAAGTAGCAAAAGCTCACTTTTGAGAAGCTGAAGTCTGAGACCTTTTCACATTACCCAACAGAAATATAATGAACACTAAGACAAGGCAAGTAGAATAAATAATTAAAAAGAGCAAATACAAGATTAGCTGATTAGTTGATAGACAGAAACGTAATTTATTGATCATTTTTAAGAAAAAATGCAAATCTTTCTCACTTTCATTTGCTAATTTTTTTATTTTGTATTAGAAACTGAAAATTTTTGGACTGTGTGCAACTGTGATGGATGTTTGTCCTTATTTTCTGAACTGGTATAGACAACAATTGGCAGATGTATTAGTCATGAAAACAATCATTAGTTGCAGGTCTTAAAACTAGAAAAGCACTCGGAGATCACAGACCTCCGCCAAGCGGCTCATTTCCACCCATATTGTGATTTACAATTAACAATTTCATTTAGCGGACGCTTTTATCCAAAGCGATGTACATCTGAGGCAATTTGGGGTTCAGTGTCTTGCCCAAGGACACTTCGGCATGTGGAGGGGAGGGGGATCGAACCACCAACCTTACAATCACTGGACAACCCGCTCTACCACCTGAGCCACAGCCGCCTCTACAAAACTTTTTTAATTGGCAGTGACGGGATTCAAACCAGGCCAATGGCTCTGTAGACAGATGCTCATCCTATTGAGCTATGCTTTCTTCCTCCTTTGTAATTTCCACACAAAAAAAATTCTGGATCCAGATGGTAATCCAAAACATCACCAGAATGTAATCATCTGTTCCTTGTCCCATTATCAACATTTCCTGAAAATTTCATCAAAATCCGTTCATAACTGTTCAAGTTATCTTGCTAACAAACAAATAAACAAACAGACAAATGCTTCGCTTGGTGGAGGTAACAAACTCTAAAATGCAGCTTTCTTGTAATTGTTGAAAATATCAAAACCATCAGTGTTTTTCTCTTCACTCTGCCCCCTGGTGTTTGATTTAATGTAACAGCAGCAGGACAAAAGCAGGTTAAACTAAAACCACCACAGAACAAGACTTCAGAGCTTTTAGTATCTCTCCTCTACTGAAATATTTACTGGAGCAAAGGGTCCACTCCTACGCTTGAATAGTTATGTGGTCACACTGACTCTACGCTGCTCCCTCTGCCTCAGAGTACGTAATAGACAAAGTGCCATTTGGCCACTTGAAAGATTTAAGGTGATGCAGCGTCTTCATGCGTCAGACCTGAATAACAGAAGGAGGTCCAGCGACTGTTCATGTAAGTTTCATGTTAGGAGCAGCTTCTCCTCACTCTGTTCACCCATGTAAACAACTGAGCTGAGATACATCTGCCTGCTTTGTTTTCAATTCTTCCTTGTTAGGATCCTCATAGCTTTAACAGTGTGGCCGGCTGCTAGTCTCACTAGAGTCCAGCGATAGAAGCAATAGAAATCAAACAACAGAGCCCCAAAAATCCAAACCAAGCCAAATATAATGATAGGAAAAAGGTGGGACGACTCTACGCATGAAACAGTAAATAACAGAAGTTTCCAATCAGCTTTCATTTATACCTTGATACACTGAAAAGGCACATAAGTAGAGAATTTTTTAATTTTTTTCAAGTAGAATACAATTTTTCCCATCACACAGTTTCCCAACTCTCATGAACAATAGTCATGTGCTGCACACATTAATTTTTAAGTTGGGGTGTCCTATGACACTGCCAGGGATACCCAATTTTCAACTGTAATTGACTTTAAATTATTTTTACATTTTTAATCAGCGTGTGATTTTTAATAAACGGACACCTTTGTTCAGTTCATCTCAAGAGAATAAATCCACACATCTTTTTTACTCAACCAATTGAAGCTTTAGTGATTTAGATTTAGACAGTGATTCTTACAACCTCTTTAAACTGGGACCAGTAACAATGTTTCCTCCTTTTTCTCTAAATTCTTATTGATTCAAATTTATTTTGTAAGCTTCTTGTGGTCAAAACACACACAATAACTGCATAAGTAACAGCATTATTTCAATAACAGCTATGTGACGCTCCAATTCAGTGACAAGCCTTGTTGTTTTTACGTACTTTTCATGATTTGATTTATTCTTTGCTCTCTTTAATTACTGTTTTTATCAGCAGCAGTCAGTTCCATACATAAATTTTGTTCTTCCTCTTACTTCTCATTTGTGTCCTTCCAGTTGTGTTTTGCTCCGTGCTTCTTGGGAGCTTTCCTCTCTATCTCTGGTGCTCTGAACGGACTGACGGTGGACGAGAACGTCACCAAGCTCAAGAGGGTGAGTGAGCTTTGTTCCAATAACACATCATAGTGTATCACAGTAGTGTTGGTCTCTCTGTGTCACAGCTTTCAGATGCTGGTCCTCAGAGCTAGGAGGTCGTTGGTATGGTTTCTTTCCTCTTTTTAAGGGTGGAGTGGGCGGGGTAATGTATTTTTATACAGATATTCTCAGCTTTTCTACAGCGGTTACAGGGATTGTGTAACGTGTATGGAATGACTGCAAAGTTTGGGAATATTTCTCTTTCATCAAAATCAAAGTTAATGCATTTGGTTCAGAATTTGTTGGCAAGTCATTTGTCAGAAAGATCATTGAAATCTTCAGTCTCTTTTCAAACGGTGCGTACTACTTACACAGATTAAGAGAAGCAGCTGGATAGCTCAGTGACCCCTGACCTTGATGTGGGAGATCGGTGGTTCAAATCCCGGTCAGGGTGCAGGTATCCAGTGAGGACCCTTAGGCAAGGTCCTTAATGCTGCCCCGCCTACCTACCTATGTACGTTGCTTTGGATAAAAAGCGTCTGCTAAATGAAACTGTAGAATTGTAGAATCCTCTATGATCCATCCCATATTCTGTAAACTCAGTATAAACTGGCAACATCACACAGTTCAGTGATCTAAATTTAATTAGTTAAACCTGTACTACTGAGAATTTTAAACAGTGGCCTAAAATAAGCAGATGTTACAGAGGTTGTGCTGCAGGATGAAAACACTAATTTGCTGAGACCATATCTATTTACTTATTTACATTTTTAAAATTATGTACACTTAGTAATGTCTTTGGTTTGCAAGTGTTGACATGTTTAGCTTTGCAGAGTCTAAAGGAAATTTGCCCATGAGGACAATTAACATCCATCCATCCATCAATTCATCATCAAGCCCTGACAAGCCATAGATTATTTTATTACATTTGTATGTGCAGCAAACAGACAACAGAAGTCTCGGCTATGCAAACTCTCCACCAACTCGGCTAAAGAAAGATGCTGAAACTCTGTGAGGTGTGACTTTTTTCAGTTTATGTGCCAATGAGCAACTTTCATTGGAGTAGTCTCCAGCTTCACTTTCCTTGTTATTAACTCAGGAGAACTCCATCAGTACTATAGTGATGCCAGGTGAAGCTGTTCAACCTGGAAACCTCTCAGACCTCTACTGGAGGTAAAAGTTCAGTGTTTGACCTGATCTGCCCTCAGCTCATTTTTTATTTATAAATGTTACGTTAAAGGTACGACTCAGAGTCTACTAGCGTATACTACCAGAGTCTATTGCGAGAGAAAGTGAGAATTTATACAGTAAAAAAATGAAGACACTTTACATCAGATTAATTTATTTTAAATGTAATAAAATGAAAAATAAAACACATATTTAAAATGTTAATGAAAAAGGCTTCATTTCATGCAGTAGAAAGTCGCAGTCTTTTTCATTCACTTCTTTCCTCTGTTCTTCATGTTAGTTGAGTTTTTCAGCTGCAGTATTCATAAAAAAAAGTAATTTTTGACAAGAATGTGACCTTCAAGCGTTAAAACTAGACTTAAGACGTGACACAAATTGGCTGGAGAACAGTATTTTTTTCTCAACACACACACACACACACACACACACACACACACACACACACACACACACACCGCTCAGGTAAATGACAGAACACAGAGAGGAAGTTTGGTTTATGTACAGTTTCTGACCTCCAACACTCACCTCCCATTATTAATAGAAACTATTTC
>OMNN01024374.1:0-10042 GCA_900302755.1 Chromis chromis
TCCTCAATAAACTACAGTACATCCAAAACTCTGCCGCCCGCCTCCTCACCCACACCCGTTCCCGTGACCACATCACCCCTGTCCTCCAGAACCTTCACTGGCTTCCTGTCCCTTACCGCATCAAATTCAAAATCCTCCTACTCACCCATAAAGCACTCCATAACCAGGCCCCCTCTTATCTGAAAGACTTGCTCCACCCCTACACCCCGTCCTGTCCCCTCCGTTCTGCAAATGCAAACCTCCTGACCGTCCCCAGGACCAGGCACCGAACCTGGGGGGACAGAGCCTTCTCTGTTGCCGCCCCCTTCCTTTGGAACTCACTCCCACAACACATTCGCGACACCGTTGACCCTTCCACCTTCAAGACCAAATTAAAAACACACCTGTTCCGCACTGCCTTCAACCTCTCACCTCACAAATCTCTGTAAAATGCATCACTTATATAGCTTTAACTATGTATGTATTTTTTGGCTTTTTCAACTGTTTGTTCTGTTTTCTTTGTTTGATTTACTCTGTATACTTGTATTTGTTTTTAACATGTAAAGTGTCTTTGAGTTTTTGAAAAGCGCTCTACAAATAAAATGTATTATTATTATTATTAATATTTGGTGTGAGCACTCCTTGCCTTTTAAACAGCACCAGTTCTCCTCATTACACCTGCACAGTCTTTCAAGATACTTGGCAGGTAGGTTGTTCGGCATCTTGAAGAACTTGCCATCGTTCCTCTGTTTATTTATACTTTCTCAGTGTCTTCTGTCTCTTCATTTAAACTCAGACTGCCTCTATGTTGTGGAGATCAGGGCTCTGTTGGGACCACACCATCTGTTGCACAACTAGGAAAGTTCTTTTTGACTCTGGCTGTATGTTTGGGCTTGTTGTCCTGCTGCAATGAATGAATATTCACATTTATATGTCTCCTGATGGTAATGGTGATAGAGAACAATCTAAACATCTAGAACCTTTTACACAGTACTGTACATATGTACAGATTTTGATTTGAACTTGAATGAATATGCAAAGTAATGTGCACTAAGCTACCAAGCAGCTTCACATGCTGGCATACTGGCAGAGAGCTAACAGAACTGTAAAGCCTTCAATAACCATAATTCCTGAAAGGTAACATCAGAGAACTGCCACAGTTCTGGCACTTTTCTAAACTGACTCATCAGCTCTGGCAACATACTACAATAGCAGGATTTAATTTGGGTGGAAGGGGAATGTGTGGTGTGTGCGCTGAGCAGGGATGGGATGGATGGAGCCTGATGTTGTGATTTGGACTGATAAGAAAGCTGGGATTTTATCCAAAAATCTTGCCTAGTGCAGCTTTAAACTGTGTTGTGATGTGAAGTAGGGATCAGTCACAGAGTGTGTGTGCATGTTGTGTGAGTGTGTGTGGTACCAGGCATGCAGCCAGCAGGCTGCTGAAGTGGAAAGCTTTCAGCTTGGTCACTAAGTGGGGTCGCAGCCCAGCACTGATCACTGCACTCCTCCATCCTCTACTTCACTCACTCCTCTCATCTCTCTCTTCCTCTTTACTGTCTCACTACTTTCTTCCAATGGCCCAGCTCTCCTCCTCCCCCTCCTCCCTCTGCTGCTGTTTCATATTGTCTATCTGTCCATCTCTCCCCTTGCTTTGTTTTCTCTTTATCTGAAACATCCTCTCCCCCATCTCTCCTGTCCTTTCCATTTCTTCAGCCTTCACTCTCTTAAAGCCTTTTTCTTCCCTATCGTTCCAATTCCCCTCAGGCACCTCTTTCTCTACATCTAACCACATCTATTTTCTCTCCATCGCTCTCTGTTTTATTTATTTTTCTGCTCTCTTCTACACTCACTTTCTAATGTCTCTCTCCTCATTCTGAATGCATCTTGTCAGCTGCAAACGCTGTATGTTGTGCTGCTTCTCTGCAATGCAAGTAATTAGATGTACACTGTATATAGGTTATGTGGTGTGGTGCTGATTTACAGTAATAATGCACCATCTTTGAAGGATAACACTGATAATATTTTATATACAGTCCGGTCTTTACTTATTTAGACAGTTACACTGTTTTCCTTCTTCAGGCTCTGTGCTTCAGCGTGTTTAGTTTAAAATAAAATTATGGATTCTACACTAAAGTGTCAACTTTAATTTGAGTACGCTTACATCAATATAGAAAGAACTGTGTGGGAGACAATAGACTGTTTAACACAGAATTCCCTTAGTTTGTGGATTCAAAAGTGATTGTACAGTTGTAAACATGAAGTTAGACAGAATCATCAGAATTAATATCTGGCGCTGTCGACCCTCAGACATCAGCAGACTCTTTGTATCTTCCTGGAGATGCTCTCCCAGACCTTCACTGCAGACTCCTGCAGCTCTTGCCTTCTTTAGGGTCTCTTTGCCTTCAGTCTTCAACAGATTGACTCGAGTGACCGCCAGTTGAGGATATTCAGCTCTTCACCATGAAAACCACTTTGGTTGCTTTGGCTGTATTTTCAGGATCGCTACGGTCCAACAAGTTTTGATGCATTTGGCTGAACGTGAGCACACAGATTACTCCTGTATACCTCTGCATTCATCCCGCTGCCTCTGTCAGCACTGAAATCCTCAATAAAGGCCAGTGTGCCAGCTCCGTTGGCAGCCATACATGTGCAAACCATAACAGAAGGACCACTGTGTCTGACAGATGAGCTCTATCTTTTCTTCCTCCACACTTTTCTGTCATTTTGATAGAAGTTGATTCTTGTTTCATCAATTCATTAAACTTTTCTAAACAACTCTACTGGTTGCTTTTTTGTATGTTTTGGCGAAATGCAGCCTGATCTTATGTTTTTGACATTTGTCATGTGTTTGCATCTTGTGTGGAACCCACTGAGGTTTCTAGTTTTGAAGTCTTTTTTTGATCAATGACAAGGGAACATGTTCGCCTACATCTTCCAGAGCAACTCTGACTTTGTGTGCAGTCTTAAAGAGATTTTTTTCTTCCCTATGTAAATGATTTTTTTTTAGCTCATCCACAAAGTTGTGCTCCTCGGTAACAAGCTCATTTAACATTTTCCTGTGAACATCTGCTTTTAGACTGTTGGGAAACCAGCTGCCTTTGATATCTCTGTCATAGATTTTTGCTTTCCTTGAGCCTCATTATTAGTATTTTAACTTGTACGGTCACGTCTTTTCTCCTCATAATGACAGATAACTGGGCACCTCAGTCTAAATGGAAATTTTCAATCAACTCTTAGCCACGTGTGAGCTCTTTGTTCATGAATTCATGTCGAATGACGCACAGCTGCTGCAGAACTCTTCATTAGCCAAGTGTCCAATTACTTTTGTGCTTTTGCAGTTTGGACACAGAGTGTTAAAAGGAAATGTCTCCCGCAGAGTTCTTTCTACACTGATTGAAAGAACTGTGTTGGAGACACAGTTAAAGCTGAGACTTTAATGTAGTATCCATTATTGTACTTCAAACCTGAAAGCACAGAGCCTGAAGTACAAAAAAAATTACTCGCTGTCCGAATCCTCGCTGGGAACTCTTAGATTTATACCACACCAGGGACACATATCATATGTCAGCACCCTTTTTCTCATGTTTTTCCTTCCATTTGGGAGGAAATGTAATCGCAATTGCACGCAATTTTATTATTTTCTTCTCTTGCCGCTGTGGTGAACCAGTGTCAAACCACACAAGCTGCAGCACAGGTTTTGGTTTTTGGCGGCTGTAGAGCTTCTAATTCTGTTCCCGTTTCTCTCCTCCGAGTGTCAAAGCAGACTCAGATACTGTCGAGTTGAATTTCTTCCTTCCTCTACTTTCATGTTTTATAGTTTGCCCTCTCTTTCTCGCCGTGCTTACCTCCTCCTCTCTCTCTCGTCTGTCTCCTTGATTACTCGTTGCTCTCATCCCGACTCCAACTTGCCAACTTGAATTAGACTACAATCTCAGCTGATGGGCTGGGTTTGTGCACCCTGGTGTGTGTGTGTGCATGCAAGGCTGTGACACATGGCATAAAGGGTTCTTGAGATGGGAAAGAGTTCCATTGCATAATGCTTTTCCACTCTGTGAGAAAAAGTTATGTAAAAAAAAAAACTTCAAGACGCTTTTAAATCAAACACTCAAACAGAAGCCCAACACTCTATCTCCATACACAGACACTAATGAAGTGCCCTCAAGTGAGGCATTTAACCTCCAACTGCACAGATATCCACGCTAAATGATGATGAACAGCTGGCTCTTGAACAGTTTCACTGAGAGTTGGTATTTTCTGAGTCACTATTTGTTTGTTGTGTGCCTGGGTTTGATTTTTCCTCTTCCCAAGGGGTGCACTACGAAGAAAGTTTGGCATATCCAGGCTTTCTTTATGTTAGATGGCTTGACAAAACCTAAAGCCCTGATTAAAAGTACTGAGTATCACAACACTGGATATCAACTTTCTTTATCAGCCCATGTTCTGTTCACCAGACTCTGTACACGCTCCAATAAAAGGGGGTGCTAGATGCATGATTTGATTCTTCTTCTGCACAAAATGGACTGATGCACGCGCCCTACTTCAGCCAAGAGGAACAGGTTGTTATAATGGAGAGCGATGAGGAATATGAAAAATTATTACGGTAAAAAACCACTGTTACTGCAAATGATTCAAGAGAGGAATACTGGCAGAAAATTGTTAATTGCAGAAGTGAATGGAGTCATTTCACCACTTAGTGCATCTTCAATGCAGCAGCTTCTAACAAGACAGCTACACATCAAACCTCTTAAACTTCATATGTTTAAACATGATGCTTAAGAGATGCATTTAGGTTTGCACTGTCCCATAATGCAGGATACATAGAAAGCACTTTAGTTTTTGGTGAAGGAGAATGAATGTTATTGATTGAATATTGTCTGTGATAATTAATGATCTATTACTTAAAATACTAGATGTGTAAAACGGGCTGAGCAGCAAAATGGGACTAAGCATTTAATCATATTTATGCGTTTTCTGCATTACCAACTAAGTGCATGTATATAGGTTCCTGTGGAAACGCAGCACATACAGTTTGCCAAATGGCTTTGTTGAGTAGCTTTACAAACATAAGGTTTAACAGGTTTGCAGATATAATGTATTACTCCTACGACTTGCCTTTATATTCATTTATTCTGTATGACTCATAATTTTGGCAAACACAACACCAACCAGAAGGTTTAGTGGAAGATTAAGTGAAGTGTAGCATATGTCCCTTAATCAGTATCAGCTTTATTGGCAAAGTACAGAAACATATAAGGATTCTGGGGATTCCAGTGGTTTTCAGTGCACTTACATACTACTTATTTACAGCTGACATGTACATACAGTGTCCAGTCAAACAAGTGAACAAGATGTCTACAGACATGCTGTAGTTTGAGACAATGGTGCTTTGAGTTAAATGCAAACATGCTTTTCCTAAGCAGGTATAACATTTAAACATGAAGTGTGGAATTTTTGTCGCCCCCTTCTGCCAGTGAGCATAACTACCCAAACTGTTGACGTATGTTTATGACATATGGCTCACCTCTGATTGCTTTCTTTTTTAAACTGTAATTCTTTCTCTTTTTCTTTTATATCTGGAGAATCATTTTCATTTTTTTATGGCTCCTTCATAATCCAAGTTGCTGTAGCTCACGATGTCTCTGTTGCTTCGGTGCTGCCCTCTTGAGCTCTGGCAAACCAGTCATTGCTGGTATGTGATATGTGATATCACACGTGATACGCATTGCTGCTGAGGTGCCAGCATTGGAAATGTGACCACAGAGCCCAGATTTAAATCTCTGATGAACTGCAAAATACAGAAAGATTTATTTGGTGTTTATAGGTTCAATCAGCATTGTGTAAACGTGTCTGGCATTGATGTGTAAAGCTACCACACACAGATGAAAAGTCAGAGGATGACCAAAGTTATTACAGTTCATCCCGAGGTAAACACAAATGTCTGATCCAAATTCCCATGTAATCCATCCAACAGTTATTGAGTTATTTCACTGTAAACTAACCTAAACTAATTATCTGAGCAACCGACCGACAGACTGACATTCATCCATAGAGCTAAGCTGCTAGCAAGACTAAAAATAGACACATTTGCTGAATATTACATCAAGTGTGCACTTAAGGAAATTCAATCACTTGTACAAGAATTTTCCACTGAATTTTCCATGACCAGTGTTGTCCACCACAATAAAACCAGTAATTGTGGGATTTCTTCTGAAAATATTGCTTTAGCAGCCTCAACATTCCCCAGGGTGCATTACACCACACACTGCAGAAAAGGCCAGGAGGTCAATAATTTGTTTATTCCAAACACATAAATAAGTAATATTTCCCTTATGTATCTCTCACTAGTATTGTCTCCAGCCTGCACCAGGTGCACAGTGGAAACCGGATCAGTCACGCACACAACTAAACAAAAATTCCATGGTGAGAGCATAAAAGTACTTTCTACAGATTGGTTGTTGTTCATTCCTGAAAATGTGTGTATCAAATATGATATAGTAGATATTTTAAGTATTATTTCTGCAATACTCAGAATTATTATAATGGTTTTGTATGTAGTTTTATAACCTTGTCCGTTATCATTGGTGTGAACAGCAGCAGTCAGCAGGTGCCAAAGTGAGGAGTGAAAAGGAAGATGTGGAGAAAGATACAATTAGATTTTTCTGTATAATACAGAACAAGAAATGTTTAAGTATAACTGATGCAGCACATCTGCTGTGCAGCTATGAATTCCCTTTCAAATGTATTTTTTTGCAGATAGAGTGAGGAGAGGAGAGCAAATAATGAGCTACACAGTAAATTCAAATTAGTTAGTTTTCATAGTATTGGATCCTGGAGAAATGTGCAGGTAAAGCCCTGAGCCATTTTGATAAGGACCATATTGTCATAGCTTGTACGATGCTCCTAGACTGAAATGGGACAAACCATGAACTATGATGTTCTGGAACAAGTCTGGTCTGCAGTGGCTCCAATTTATAACTTACAGGACCTAAAGATTTAGCTGCTAACGTCTTGCTGCCAAATAAACACAGGACACCTTCAGAGGTCCTGTACAGTCTTGGCCTCTGTGTCAACTTAACGAAGCAAGACATATCGATTTATTTCTTATCTCCTAATTTTGATTTAATACTTCAGAAATACTCACTTACCATGACCAACACAAGCATTATTGGTGGTCATGGTTACTGGGAGATTTGTGATGCTACTGAAATGTCTTTTCAGTTTGAAAAGTTGGCCTAGTTTATCTGAGAGCCTGCCGGGGCCACAGCACTAAATGGTTAACGATCCTTAAAAGATGAGAAGGCCATGACTAATCTTGCCTCCAGGCATGGTGCATTTATCTGAGGAGGAGCCTGGAAATCATTCCAACAGTCTCGGCTGCGTGCACTCACCAAGCAGCTGAGCAGTACATGTCGGACAAAGTGTCTGAGCTCCGTCTAAACCGACGTATGGGGGAGTTATTTTTAGTGAGCCTACACTTTGCTTTGATGGAAGGTATAATGGTATGGACTCAAGCAGTTAGCATCACAACCGACCAAGCAGCCCGGCCATAGAAAGCTTTACTTAATGTACTGTATGGTCTGCCTCTTCTGTAAATGGCCAGAGGACTTAAACTTGATCTGACACTGAATAGCTTCTAATGGGGTCTGGGGTATTGCTGCACCGTTAAACTCATCCTCAGCCCTCCTTCTGCTAGCAGCTCTCATCTGTAGCTGCCGCACAGGAAAAATTCCTCCAACAGCCACTCCGGCTTCAGTTTAGAGCCGTGCAATAAAGATGGTCAGGTCAGCCGGTGTCAGCCTCCCAGCCAGCCCTGTCATGTCTTTACATCAGGGGAGCTTTCTGCAGCTCTTAAGGGCCACAATTTATGACGTTCCAAATGCCACTTGGAATTCAATACCAATTTAAAAACCAAAAGTCCTCCTTTCAAATCTTTTTGTGACAGCAGCCATAAAATATCATGATGGGGTTTAAGGGATCACCATAGTAATCAAATCTCAAACAGACACACGCAGACACACATGCACAGGGCTTTAAAGGAACATGATTTCTAGCCCCTTACGAATCAAAATGATGCCATAACACTGTTGTGGCACCCAATTCAGACATCATCAGCCCATTGAAAGGCCGTTATCACCGCACATCATTCCCCTACACATGGGCCAGTAGGGACCTCCTCCACTTTCTAAAGACCAATTAATGATTTCCACATCCACAATTCTGCAAGGGCCTGCTAGGATACGCGTTATATACATTTCGTCATCTATTGGAGTCTGTGAGGGACAGTACGCACCGCACATGCGCCAGGAAAACAAATGCTTGTTTTATAGAAAGACTGTGTGAGTGGATTCTCTGTCATTTATACCTTTATAATTCATCTGTAAAAGAGCTGTAATTGAAGTAGTTGTTGCTGAACTTTGGAGGAGCTTTGATTTGTACATGCTTCCCACTGACGATGCTCCAACGCAGTAGGAAGGTGTAAATTTTCCAGAAATCTTGTGCTATGTCTGCTTACTGTGCTGCACATACCTCAAGAATAGTCACATAAATTTGGTGCTTAAGCCCAATCTGTAACTAGTTATATCTTCTATAATGTGCAAAGTCAATGCCAGCCTTTCAAAAACACGTAGTGTGTTTCTCTTTGGTCAATATAAGGTGCAATGTGATCGTATGCTTAGCAGGCCGATGCATACCTACTGTAGTTTGAATAGAACCACATTCGCTTTCAAAATCAACATTGGTAATGCAGAAACCATGAACTGGCCTTCACTAGATGGTTATTATCCATTCTGATCATTGATAAGCAGAAAATAACCTAGATAACAATCCTTGCATTCATGTGAATAAGTGCATTTAAATCCCCAGTGCAGTCATCACCATCTAGCTTTGTAACCTGTGGTAAATGTAGCTAAAGGGTGCATTTTTACCCAAACATCATCTTTTTGTAAAAATAACCAAGTAGGTTTGATGCCTAAACTGAACTATGTAATTTTGGTGTCCAAATTTGCGTAAGCACTGACTGAAAACACAAGTAAACATTGAATGTAGAACAGCAAGTTAAAGCGAAATTTAAAATGAGACTTAAGCGAAAGAAATAACATAATAATAATCGTCTGTGATTGGACTCGAACTCAAATCTCCTGGCTGAAAGTCAGCTGAGTTACGCTAACGTAGCCAAAAGGTGCATTTTAACCCAAAAATCATCCTTTTCCAAACCTAACCAAGTACATTTGGTGCCTAAACTTAGATAAACACTGGCTGAAAGCTCAAGTAATCACCTACTGAAAATCAAAAGTCAAGAGGAGACCTATGTTAAAAAAAAATAGCTATAGCTATGGTCTAAAACATAATTAAAGTCTCCTGACAGAAAGTCTGGCGAGTTAAATCACCATCAACAACCTTTCCAACCTCTAAATGTGTTGTTTCTCTTGGCTCCACCGCCATGAAATCTGGTGGACCTACAGAGCTGACTCGAAGATGGAGGAGATCCCTGTCTGCCCATAGTATGGGGATTATTTACAATGCTAACTGCTGTTGAATGATATGATGACATCAGAAACAGGTAGTTCTGACATGGTAGGTGCTCAGTGGCTTGACAATGTTAAACCCAAACTGACATGGTTAAGTCTGTTTATATGCCCTTCAACATTCTTGATCTTCCAAAGAATATGTTATGAACCAGTGAGTTAAGGACCCAAATGCAGATACCAATGGCAGGTATTTAAGAAACAAAAAGCAAACTTTGATTAAAAAGCTGATAGAAAGACGAACCACAGTTCAGTTAAATCAAAAGCATGTGGAGCTGTCAAAACCAAAAATCTCAAAAGGGTAATAGAAGCAAGAAAAAGAAAAAAAAGAAACAAAAGGCTCAAAAAACAAAATGTAGAAACCGGAGGCAGGTGAATAGAGGGAAGAACTCAATGAGGTAAACAAGGTAGCAAACAGGATGAACTGACAAAAACAGAAAAATAGACAATACTATTTAAATACTGAGAACTGATTGGGGAGACAAGACAAAGGTTGAATCAGGGACGAAGAAGAGAAGTTAAAACAAGTAACATGC
>OMNN01024375.1:0-15008 GCA_900302755.1 Chromis chromis
AACATTGATTATATTGGTACTATGTGGTGTTCTGCTGGAAAACCTTGGATTTTAACATCCATGTTGATGAGACTTAGACACCCAAATAAACATTGTCCCAGAACAAGCACACTCCCTCATGCAAATGGAAATCCCAAATGTCACTGGCCTACCCCCGCAGGAAAATGCACCCCACCACATGGCAAAAACATCAATCAGGAACATCTTGAGGAATATGACAATGGCCCAAGATGTTGATTTGACCTCCAAACTTCCTAGACCCCATTCTGATCAAGCATCAACAAGATGCAGTGGAACAAGTTTGATTGACAGAGGCCCCACTGCACAAGCCAGAATACCCAAAGGATCCACTGCCAACGTGCTGGTGCCAGACCCCATAGGACACCCTGAGAGGTCCTCTTGTCCATGCCCAATGGTTCAGAGCATTTTTGACAGCATAAGGGCGACCAACACAATATTAGGCAGGTGGTCGTCATGTTATGTCTGATCGGTGTAAGTGATGCAGCTTGGTGCAGAAGGTCTTGGTTTTGTCATTAATGAGAGCTGTGTTCACTTATCAGGAGCTGGTAACTCAGAGGCAGAAGGTGAGGGAGGAGAGGGAGAGGCTGCAGGCCCAGCTTGAGCACTTCAGAAGATGTTTGACGCTACCTAACATTCACTGGGGCAGGGGGCAGGTGAATGGGCACAACAGGTGACCTCTGACTCTCCCAAAGGTTACACCTCTGACAGTGAAGGAACAGTAACAAGAACAAGTGGGACCCGGAGCCTGAACACTCTCCACACCTGAAGCACTTGAAGGAGCCGACCGTCGTCTTGTTACCTTTCTGGCCAGTCAGCTAAGTCACCTGATTGGTCCCAGATAGAATTTATTACCTGCCATGTTTGTAACCATAATCCATGGTGTCCATGTAGTCTGGACTGTCTGATTTCGCCCATGGATTGTAACAACACTGTGCGGGTGAAACTGCATCTTTTGTTAGAATAACGCTAACCTCTCCTACTACTTCAGTCGGCTTTAAGGACTGTCCGCCATTTAGCTCACATCATGTCAACATCTGCGTCGACCCAGGCTGAAGAGATGAAGGCGCAAATCTGTAGCCTCTCTAGAAGCAATGAGAAGAATCCAGGCGTGCAGCGGTCACTTGTTTAGTCCTTAGAGAATGAAAATTGAGTCAAGGAATCAAAGCACACCTCAGGCCTTAAACTTGACAGGATGCACTTGAAGTGGAAATGGAGGAAATACTTGACCGTCCTCTGTGTGGTGTAATGTTGTTGTGTCTACTGTATCTGACAGATGAAGCAGTGTGTGTGCTGGTAAAGGTTCTACAGAGCATAGGAATCATCTAAAATATCTATATAATGGCAAATGGTATCAATAAAGTTTGTTTTTTCTTTAGGTTCGAATTTCCATCGGTTAATGTCACTTGTGATAGATGAAGAGTTGTGTATGTTTTATTGCTTTAACCATTTTATGTGGGAAGCCATAAGTTTTTTGTTTTTTTTAATTGCTGCTGGTCAGAATGAAATGTTTAGAAAATGAAGGACAGTTAGGGCAGTCGTATTTTGAAAAGATGTCATGTGATGTCAAAATGTTTTTTGGAGATGCACTGGGGGATGGAAGACGACATATGTCAGTCATTACCATTGTTCAGGTGGTTTGTCTGTGTCCTAACCCCTTCACATGCCTATAAATGTTTAAGAGAGATGAGAAACAGTCATTTTTTTTTAAAAAGGGCCTTTTGCAGATTCTACACGTTGTTAGATAATTGGCATCACTTAAGTGTAACTTTGTACTTTTAGACATACTGTCAAACCTTAAAAATGTTTTCACCTACCTGAGATGATCATTTTGAACCTCTTTTGTTAAGGAAACGGAAAAGCCAAATTATTATTCAGTTCCATTTCAGGAGTATGTCGAAACTAATAAACATGATCTTTTCCTCCTGAGACTTGAAACAGTTCTCTAATTGTTTATGGGTGACATAAACATCAGAATGACTCTATCCCTCTGAGGATGACAATAAACTACACCTTCTGTGGTCTTTTGATGAGATTTATTTTTGTTCAAGCCAGAATTATTATTATTATTGTCACAAACTCACACTTTTTTTTCTCCCCCATCTGAATATTAAAACCTTTTTTTTTCTACAAGCACAAGCTACAGTAGCAATCTCCCCAGTTCACCCGACCTTCCTGCTCCTCTTCAAACTCTCTGTGAAATCTTGCATATTTGCTTCAATCAGTTGTTATGTAATGTATTATTTGGGCTGTATAATTGCGATGAATTATTTATTAACATATATTGCTGTACATTCGGATGGAAATTTACATTAAAATATTTGTAAAATGTCTTTTAACTGTGAGTGTCGTGTCTCTGGGAGAGTTGTCACTTTCGAGGAATGGTCCCTGAGGTTTTGAATACACAGAGCGGCGGATAAAAATTCATAATTTTCACTGAATCCGACCCTCCACAGCCAAAAAACAAACAAAATTACAAGCTGTCGTCACACAGGTCCTCAAAGTTTGCATATAAATTGTGTCATCCACAATTATAGTGATTGAATTTTACAAGTGCAATTCTGGGACACGGAGCTTCGACTGTGGACCTGATTGCATTTAAAAGAACAGTGTTTGAATAACTGATTTTAATATGCACTTGAGGAGGCAAAGTCTTAGTCACGGTGATTGCTGGGTTTAAAAATAGACCATATCAATGCGCCGCTGTCGGCATCACATCCCCTGAAGTCATTCCTTCACCTGACATAAAAAGAAGGTTCATTAGTTTGCTCAGCTTATATTTATTTCATTAGACCGTAAAAAAACAATCAGTGTATTGTCTTCAAACAGCAGTCATAATGCAATTATTTAAAAAAATATGTTTTATAGTTTGCTCTGTCAGAATAGTTAATAAAGGAGCCAGTTTACTCACTGTACAATGTAATGAACTCTGACGGTATGTAGTTGCTGTAACAGGAGAGTTGATGAAGGTCAAAGATGAATCTAAGGCCAGTTTCAGTCTCATTACTTCCCATAGCAGTTTCGTGAATTAATAGCATAGAGCTTAAAAAGTGGTGTGTTTGTTTTTTAAAATATTGTTAAAAAGCGATTACCCCATAGCACCCATCGCTGATATAACCTGCAAAAACAATAACATATACGGATGGCCTACAGCAGGGGTGTCAAACTCATTTTAGTTCAGGGGCCACATACAGCCCAATTTGATTTCAAGGAGGCCAGACCAGTGAAATCATAGCATAATAACCTATAAATAATGACAATTCCAAATTTTTCCCTTTGTTTTAGTGCAAAAACGTACATTCTGAAAATGTTCACATTTAATTTACTATCTTTTTTACAAAACATTATGAACAACCTGAAATTTCTTAAGAAACGTAAGTGCAATTTCAACAATACTATGCCTCAGTTTATCACGTGCATTACGACTTACAGATCACAGTGTGTCTACAAAGGCACAAAACATTTAGTGACAGGTGTCTTCACAGGCATCTTCTTCCACTGCATTCAGGGTGAATGTGTGAGAGTGAGAGGTTGGTGGTGGTCGGAGGGGCCGATGGCGCAGATGGGCAGCCTTGCTTCCATCAGTCTACCCCAGGGCAGTTGTGGCTACATACGTAGCTTACCACCATTGATTAGGGAGTGAATGAATAATGCAATGTAAAGCGTCTTTGAGTGTCTAGAAAAGCGCTATATAAAAGCAATGCATTATTATTATTATCATTATCTTGGATCTGAACAATATAGTATTTTACTTTGTGATAAGATCTAGAAATTATTTTAAATTTACAGTTTTAAAAATTTACAATCTGCAGTTAATGTCTTCTCTGTAATTTTTACACTTTGCAAAGTCATCCTGCGGGCCAGATTGGACCCTCTGGCGGGTCGGTTTGGGCCCACGGGCCATATGTTTGACACCCCTGGCCTACAGGTTGAGAAATGAGCATCATTCCTTCTAAAGGTCTGAAGTTGGAATGGTGGCGGCTGGAAGTGCTGTCTGAGACAACGCCCCAAAATCTGATAAGTGTGTTCAATTAGATTGAGATCGAGCAACGGTGGAGGCCATTGCATGTAATTCGGTTTCACTAAAACTTCCAATGTCCTCTTGTGCTGGCTGTAAGTGTGGTGACATTGCATTCCTGTAAAAAGACCACTCCCATGTGGAATTTTTTTTAAAAACAGCATAAAACCAGAGGTGAAAAGTAATTAAGTACTTCCTCTTAAGGTTGGTTCATTTCATGTGCCTTTATGCCTCTTCTTTACTGCATTCCAAAGGAAAACACTGCAGATTTATGTGACAGCTAGAGGTAATTAAAGGCTCTGCACACATATACATGCACAAACACAGGTGTTTTCTTTTACCTTCACTGAATAGACCTCTGATCGGGTGTAAGTTGGGTGGAGTTGTTGTAGGATTGTGATGCCACCAAACTCTGTGCAATACTTAATTGCTCAGTTGTATAATGCAGAACATCTGTATATGAAAGCACCTACATTTATTATGTTTCTAATTTAGGTTGTTGTTAGAATTTGTCACCCATCTGGACATTAACACATTAACAGAATAAACAGGCATGATGTAGTATTGCACAATGACAAGCAGCTTTATTTCACAGACTTATTTAATATCAACACAAAGAAACAAAATAAAAGAAATAGCCACTGTACTGATAAAGGCAACACACTTGGAGTGCCAAGTAGAAAAAGAGGGATTATGCAGTACATGCAGCAACATACCACAGTGGAAATCCTTGTAAGAATACAAGGATAACCATGACCTGGATGACTGAGAATCTTCACAGACACACAGTGGAAAAATCTTTTCCCCAGATAAAACACCACCATGTGACAAAGGCTGACTCTCATGAAAATGCCTGCCAGTTATTCACATGGGTTCTGGATGACTATCAGCAGATAGTTGTTCTCTGCAGAGACATAAAAGAAGAGAAGATCAGACATGCGAATTTAGTGACAACAGTAAAGCCAAGAAAGTGTTTAGTTATTGAGTGAGATCAAGTGTTTGTGTCAGGGATAACCATTTAGTCCACTTTACTAAAAGCTAAAAGTATTACATGCTCACCGAGTGCAACCATGATCTCATGTTTCTTGGAGCGGATGCGGAGGAAGGTGAGGTCATTCTGAGGGTCAATATCTCTGACTGTGTTTCTGGCCAACATCGACAGTTGGCACAGAAGTTCAGCATATTGAACAGTTGTGGAGTTATCCAAAGTAGTTCTGATGGGAATACCTTAAAAGATAAAAACAGGAATTGTTACAGACTGCACTGTGGAGTCAAATCACTGTTATTGATATTCCACATTTATAACAACAGATGTTGAGCCAAAGTGTTTTCCAGGAGAGAAACAAGACTAGTATTAGGAATTTACATTTTATTTACCAGTTTAAATGTTCGGGCTAAGACCTTACAGCATTATTTATTATGTGAATGTACCTGAATATTTTATATATTACAGTTAAAACCTGACAATAGAATACCAATTTACCTGACTAAATTAAATATTAAGGTTAACAAACTACAATACTATATACAACAGAAATGCACTTGAATAATTTAAATGAAATACTCTAAAAGAAATCATCGGACTACTTTAAAAACGAAGGTTAAGACCATACAATATTATATAAAATGCAAATTAACCTGACCAACTTAAATATTGAGGCAAGGATCCTAAAATACTACATATGATACAAATTAAACTTTCTAACTTAGATAATAAGTTAAGACCCTACAATAATATATAGAATGTAAATTTGCTTGACTAAATTAAGCCCTTAACCCACAATATTATGTATAATACAAATTAACCTGATTAATTTCGATGTTAAGGTTAAGAACCTACAAGAGTTACCTGGCTAGTTTAGTACAGATTTAGTTAATATTAAGGTTTTCTGGCTTGACTTACCTTCTGCATTGACAAGTATGGTTCCAATTACACCTTTACTGGCTTCAATTCTCTTTAGTGTCTCTTCAACTTCAGCCTGGTTGACCAAAAACATAAAAATGTTTACATTGTGATAAAACAGCACTGAAGGATGGTCGACTTACATTGAATCAAATAGTTAGCTAGCAGTGCCACAAAGTTAGCTAAGTGACGAGAAAAAGCAACTTGAGAATATCTAACATAAATACAAACATTATTAAGGCTATCATTACGCTTTAAAAAGTGCTAATAACAACATATGTTTAACTAAATTGCTGCGCTCCTACCATTTTGTCTGTTGCGGCTCCTCCGTCTCTTCTCCGTTTGCCTCTGTTGCCAGGAGAAACGGAAGGGACGTCAGGCGCAGGCGCAGTGCAGGGTAGCCGTCATTGTGTAGAGGTGGTTGTGTGCTGTTTAGATTCACTGCGAAAATGCCGGAGTTAGCGGTGGAAAATGTGGTCGTTCATCCCCTTGTGTTGCTCAGCGTGGTGGATCATTTTAACAGGTCAGTAAGCTCAATGTTTGTCTTTAGTCCTATCGAAAATATTTAAAGTTAAATTGACCAGAAGCGTAACGCTGCCGCTAGGCTAAGCTAATGCTAGCCCTGCTGAGTCAGAGCCCCGTTGAGAGTGAATGCAGACATGACCAAGCTAGTTAGCTCTGTGTTAGCTCACAAGGAGTGGTAAACTGTTAAGTGAATTAGTAACACTGTAGGATCGATTAATAGTTGTACTTGCTACTACGACCACACTAATGACACCATCTTGTTATTCATTTCTTCAGCGGTGGAAAACATGGGGAACTGGGCATTGACGCTAGCTTAGCTTAGAAGTTAGCTAACGACGGCCGTTCAGTTGTGACAAAACTATGACAAACTAACAACTTGATTTGTTTTGTTCGTCTTACTTTTCAATCCACAGGATAGGAAAGGTTGGAAACCAGAAACGAGTGGTTGGAGTCCTTCTTGGATCATGGCAGAAAAAAGTTCTTGACGTCTCGAATAGTTTTGCAGGTAAGTGTCATGGTGACAGCAGATGGAGGACCAGAAAGATATAATTTAAGTGAAGTACAGTGTTAAAAAGAAAACTAAAACATTAGGAGCCAAGAGTTTTAGTCCCTAATATGATATAAACTCTGTAGTATTTTTTGTTTGCCTGATTAAGACGCACACCAGTTTGTAACTCAGGTTTTGTGTCATACATTAAAAACTTTTATCCCAAAACTACTGTAGGTATTTTTAGACAATTGAAAATCACTTTACTCTCTGATCTCTAAGCAGTTTCTGGGCGTTTTTCGCTGCTGTTGCATTTTTACTCACTGTGGGCTCAATTTTCACTGCAGTATAAAGTCCTACACCTCTATATAAACAGGGCAACCATAGGTAGATGTAAAGACGACTCTCATACGTGTCTTGCTGTGCAGTATGACACGGTTATAAGGCCCGAATCATAAAAACAGAAAAGATGAAAGTAGGATTTCTTTGATTATTTATTTACCCAAAACGGAAGAGTTTGGAATCAACATTTTGTGCCACATTTTTCCAGGAGCCCACAGGTGTTACCATTATTGTAGAAACATGGGAGCTCTGTATACTAAAGATATTTAACTACTTATAAGCTCTACTACCTAAACAGTTTTCACATTCACCATGGGGAATGTATCTTCCAACAACTTGCTGACAACTTGCTCCTCTGTATACATTTTTTGAGCCATGCTGCATTTATTTTATTATGTATGTTTTAATTTCCTCTCAATCTCTCTAATTTATTTCCACACTTGTCTCCTGCTTTGTGTAAACACAGCCTGCAGTTCAGCTTAACAGTTTCTTACACCTGACTGTTGGTCACAACTGAGTCAGTAATGGCTTCTCATGTGTCCTAAGGAGTGCCGAATTATTTGTTTTATATAGGCTCTGGTGCAAACAGTTTATTTATGGCAAATTCTTAAATGAGACATGTAGAAGAAACAGATTTCTGTGGAAAAAAACACAATTTGAAGCTTAGATTTCCCTCATATTCTTTCTGTTTTTATAGTTTTATAGTACAGCTGGATAGCTCAGTGACTAACACCCAAGACCTTGACATGGGAGATCGGTGGTTCATATCCCAGTCAGGGCGTAGGTATCCAGTGAGGGCCCTTAGGCAAGGTCTTTAATGCTGCCCCGCCTACCTACCTATGTACGTCGCTTTGGATAAAAGCGTCTGCTAAATGAAATTGTAGAATTGTAGTTCTTGGCTCTGATAAATGGTGTAATTTCGGCAATAAAAAAAACAAAACAAACAAAATAACATGCTTTTTGTGTAAGTGTACATAGGGATAGGTGCCACAGAAGTTACTAGACAACTAACTTAGTTATAGTCCAGTTCTTATGACTATATAACAGGTTGTGTAAAATCAGTCGATGACCCATTTCAGGTATTTAAATATGCACTAGACAGACTTTTACTGTGGACTCGTGACTCCTACAGAACAATATAAAGCTGAATTATTAAAAGTAAATTCTTTAACTCTTTGTCTATGTTTTAGTGCCATTTGATGAGGATGACAGGGACGACTCCGTGTGGTTCCTGGATCATGACTACTTGGAGAACATGTATGGCATGTTCAAGAAAGTTAATGGTAAGCCAGTGCTTTTGCCAATTAAATTTTGTTGTTTTGTCTCACTGCATTATCCTGATTTCATACTTCTGTCTTGCTTTTTCAGCCAGAGAAAGAATAGTCGGATGGTACCACACAGGACCCAAGTTACATAAGAATGACATTGCCATCAATGAGCTCATCAAGCAGTACTGTACCAATTCGGTATGTAACTGCTCTGCTTTTTCCTCATTTTAATGGGCATGTCTCTGGACATCACCTCCCTCTAGTCATGGTTATTCTGATGATGAGTAACCCACATATATATACTTCTCCTTTTATCCTACCAGGTGTTAGTCATTATAGATGTGAAGCCCAAAGATCTCGGTCTGCCCACAGAAGCATACATCTCCGTGGAGGAAATACATGACGTAAGTGAACCATGAACTGCACCAAAGCAAGTCAAAAGGAAGAATTGTGTTTGGCAGTGTGGATGTTATAGGTTGAAAACAAACGTCATTTTATATTGGCAACTTGCTGTTTATAGGATGGCACTCCAACATCCAAGACATTTGAACACGTCACCAGTGAGATTGGAGCGGAAGAAGCAGAGGAGGTGGGAGTGGAGCACCTGCTGAGGTACGAAACAAACCTTTGATTTACACACACATTATAGCCACAATGTTGATCCCATTGTACAGATTTTAGTCACCACAAGAAATGATTGTGATTCGAGCACAGAAATAATCAACAAAAGACAACTTCTTGACTACTTAAATGAGCCAACAATGTCCACATAGTTCTCCTTATTGACTTCCTGTCTACTGAATCATGACTACAGAGACATCAAAGATACCACAGTGGGCACTCTGTCACAACGCATCACAAACCAGGTTCATGGCCTAAAGGGACTCAACTCAAAGTTACTGGACATCCGCTCTTACCTAGAGAGGGTGGTTGCAGGCAAACTTCCCATCAACCACCAGATCATCTATCAGCTGCAGGATGTCTTCAACCTGCTGCCAGACGTAAATCTACTGGTAAGTTGTTTATGTGTGATGTGCAGTTACTTCATTTTTATTTATAGCAATCATTCAAAGGAAACTGGTGTCTGTTGAATTGTAGCACTAATTTCACTCATCTTAAAGTGATACCTGAAGAAATTTTTTTTCTTGTTTAATTGTTTAATGCTTGTGGTATCTAACTTAAAAAGGACTGATTTTCACCATAAATTAAAGTTGCAGCAATACTTACAGTTATAGCTTATATAGTTAGCAATACTGCACAGTTACTTCAGATTTGAAATTAACACAGCAAATTGAAGATATGTGGAGTAGAAAACAAAAGATTAGGCTTTCAACTCGGAGCAGCAGCTTCTCCTTTTATCCACTGGAGGGCAAACAAAGTCTGAACTGAGGTCTAGTAAGACATATACAGCTTGTGCCCCACTGCTGTTACAGAGTTTTCCAAATGATAAGTTATGATGAATTATAAAAAGTTCAACTTCAATTTGAATTATTTGTGATAACAATCCAATAACAAAGCAACATCATGATGATAATTTTTTGATAAAAGGGCTATGATTTTAATGGTTTCTTTTCATCGTAAACGTTATTAATCAAATATTTGCATCACAGAAATCTGTATGCATTTTGAAGTATGCAATGAATAAATATTTTTATTATTTAACTCCAAAATCCTTGTTAATTTCACATCATATGAAGATGATATATGTTGCTGTAACGTATGACTTTCTGTATTACTAAGTATTGTGGATTTTATTTACAGGAGTTCACAAAAGCCTTTTACCTAAAGACCAACGACCAGATGCTGGTGGTCTACCTGGCCTCCCTCATACGCTCTGTGGTGGCTCTGCACAACCTGATCAACAACAAGATTTCCAACCGAGACGCAGAAAAGAAGGAAGGACAGGAAAAGGAGGAAGGCAAGAAAGAGAAGAAAGACGACAAAGAGAAAAAAGATGAGAAAGACAAAGACAAGGACAAGGAGAAAGCGGATGGCGCCAAGAAAGACGAGAAGAAGAAGAAATGAGTGCTCCTCCTCGGCGGTCTTCTCTCAAATCACACCGGCTTCATCTGGATGGTGCTCTACTTTCTGCCCACAGGCACAGCTCTGTATGTGGGTCTCAGGCTAAAAGTAGGACTCTATATGGGGAATGGTGTCATTTGAGATTTGGCCTCATGGTCTCCATTGGCACTCAAAGACTGTTATTATCGTATCGAGATGATGATGATGTTCTGAACTGTGAGAACATGTTTATACTGTTTCCACAGTTGCCATGCTCCTGGTGTTGTATAACACCTGGTATTCCTTTTTTGTAAGATTGAGGAAAATGTTTTGTTTCTGTATCACTCATTAAATTGGGATCATATTAGAAATTGGTTGTTTTTGCAGTTTTCCGTGTATTTTATCTTTTGAGTTTAAAAAAATGGTTTATAAGCAGATTTTGTTTTGAGGTCACCTTCATATTTTTTAAATTATTGCTGTTATCTTTGGAATTATGGACAGGAAATTCACTCAGACAAAAACATACAAGGGAATGTGTGTGAGTGTGTATGTGTGAATGTTCCCCATCGAGCAGGCTGAACTTAGAGATACTCATAAAATAAAATGAAAATGAGGACAAGTTATGCTGCTTAAAAGTACTTTAGGGATGCCATAGTGAAAGTGACATACGGATGGGCGACAAATGAAAATCATTAGTTTGGGATTGAGCCACCATGTATCAAAAAGCTTTATTATTCCTTGGCATTGTCCCTCTGAATAAAAACATGAAAGCAGCAGAAGACTTAGTTTAAAAAAACTCATTACTAACAGATGCAACAATGCCTCAGACGGGTATTTTTCCCCCTTTTTTTTATTTTTATTTTTTAACTTTAAAAAGCATTATAAATAATGAATTCATACAACAACTGAATCTATTCTGGAAAAAACGCAATTAGATCTGTAAAAGGTTGTGACCAAAAGTTTGCATACTTTACTGTCACAAACCGGGTCAGTTAGTGGCAAAAATGGAGTCCACACATGAAATAGCAAATCAAAATTAATTTATTGGTAAATCATTTTAAGTAAAGTAGGTCAAAAGTAACTGATAAACGGTAAACTTAGGTTAAAAAAAAAACATACCAAAAGTATGTGGGTAATGTAATGTGAAGAGTCAGTCGTGAATGCAGTGTGTGGATGGGTGGATTGTGTTGTGTGAAGTGTTGCATGCGAGAGGGAATAGTACCCAGGTTCCCATGGCCGGTGGAAACCTGAAGTCAGGTCTCAGTCTGGCAGCAGCAAGCAAGAGAGTGAACACATGATTAGCTTGCGCTTAAACCCTCTGTTCCCCAAACACCCACAGGTGAGGTGATTTGGCCTGACAACCTGTCCCAACCTCCACCCAGGGCCACCACCAGTGAGCAGACAGAGGGGCAGGCCGTCACAACTGGAATACTGGAATCGTTAAACCACATGAGTATTTATCACAAAACAATCATGCATTTTGGTTCTTTCATAGATTTATTGCAGGTCATCTGGAAATATGACAAAATCTGCTGGGTCATAAAACTACATACAGCAACTTGAATTATCAGTTTTGGTGATGTAGAAAGCTGAGGTAACCAAATTCTTTTAGTGGCATGGCATCTAAACTTCTCACAAGTGATTACAATTGACTACAGCTGGTGACTCCTCTGAGCCAATTTAAATAGGGCCCATCCGACAAACACTACAGTAGAAAAGTCCGAGAGCTCAGTTAAGATCTGAAAAAACAAATCATTAACTTGAACAAGTCAGGAAAGTCACTTGGAGCCATTTCAAAGATGCTTCAGATCCCCAAACCAAATGTGCAAACAATTTTTAAAAAAAAGTATAAAGTGCGTGGCACAGTTGTGTCACTGACACAACCAGGGAGAACACACAAGCTATCACCTGCTGCTGACAGACAGTTGGTCAGGATGGTCAAGAGTCAACCAAGAATCACCAAAAAGCAGGTCTGCAAAGAACTAGAAGCTGCTGGATCACTGCTGTCAGTGGACTGAGAGGCTGCCAGGAGAGAAGGAAGCCATTTCTCCAGAAACAGCACCTTAAGGCTCAACTACAGTTTGCTTCTGATCACATGGATAAAGAAAAGGCCTTCTTTCATGTGTGGTCACATAAAAGAAAAACTGAGCTACTTGGCTACTATTACCAGAAATATATTTAGTAAAGGAGTGAAGGTGAAGCCTTTAACCACAAGAACAACATACCTACTGTAAAGCATGGTGGTGGCAGTATTATGCTCTGGGGCTGTTTTGCTGCTAGTGGAACTGGTGCTTCACACAAAGTAAATGGAACAATGAAGAAAGGCGGATTACCTCCACATTCTTCAGGAAAACCTAAAATCGTCTGCCAGAAATTTGCATCTTGGACGCAGTTGGGTGTTCCAACAGGACAATGATGCCAAACACACATCAAAAGTGGTGAAGAAATGACTAAATCAGGCTAGAATTAAGGTATTAGACTGGCCTCCTCAAAGTGCTAACTTAAACCCTATATCAAGAACTTGTGGACTGTGATGAAGAAACAAGTCTGTTTCAAAAAGCCAACAAATTTAGTTGAACTGCTCCAATACGGATAGCCCCAATACTCAAATGAAACCTAAGCCAATGAGCATTACTGCATTTAAGTATGGGATTGAGAATTGTGTTAAAATATAACCCAAGTCTGACAAAGTTTGTAGGGCCCAGAAAACAGGAAATTAAGGACAACTGGCCAGACCATCTACCGATGATCCTTTAACATGAATGAAATCCTCAAATACTTTTTAATTATTGGACCATAAAGTGAGATTATAATCGTAACAACCAAAAATTATTTAAGATATTGGAAAAGTCAACAATGTTAAATTACTAAATTTCAGCAATTTCTTAACAAAAATTTTAATAATTTGTGTGATCTTACATTTATACTGCAGTTAAACCAAAAGGGTTTCTTTTCCCCTGTTTAAGGTTTAACATTTAGTTTTTGTATTAACAAATCTGTAGTCCGTTATGATTTATTTACCCTCTTGTTAAAGTAAAAGAGATCATATTTCTCCCATATTAGCTTCTCTTCATTGGCTCCCTGTAAAATCCAGGATAGAATTTAAAATCTTGCTCTTAACATATAAAACTGTTAATGACCAAGCTCCATCTTATCTTAAAGACCTTATTGTACCTTATCATCCCAACAGAGCTCTTCGCTCTGAGACTGCAGGTTTACTTGTGGTTCCCAGAGTTTCCAGAAGTAGAATGGGAGGCAGAGCCTTCAGTTATCAGGCTCCTCTGTTGTGGAATCAGCTCCCAATTTGGGTTCAGGAGGCAGACACCCTCTGTACTTTTAAGATTAAGCTTAAAACTTTCCTTTTTGATAAAGCTTATAGTTAGGGCTGCTCAGGATCACCTGAGCTGTCCCTTATGCTGCTATAGGTTTAGACTGCTGGGGGATTCACATGATGCACTGGGTTCCCCTCCTCTCCCCTCCCCTCCCCTCCTCTCTCTATACTGTTATATATCACCATTACATATGACTAACCTATGTTTCCCCCGAGGTTCTGTGTCCTGCTTGTTCTCTCCGCGGATGTCTCTGGATCTGGAGCTCAACGTCCCTGATCTGCAGCCGCTGGCCTCACCACCTGCTGTCCTGCAATCCCCTCCTGTCTCTTCCCCATTCCCAGCCCTAATGGTCGAGGCAGATGGCTGCCCTCCCTGAGCCTGGTTCTGTCGGAGGTTTTTTCCCCTTCCGAGAAAAGTTATAGGGAAAAAAACAGCATTACAGTACGTTATTGCACTTGGGAGCTTTAAAGTCAGCAATGTTACATTATTAAATTTTGGCAATTTCTTAACAAAAATTTTAATAATTTGTGTTATCTGACATCTATGCTGCAGTTAAAGGAATAGCAACATTAAAGAAATTAAAACAAAGTTAATATGTATAAGTCATCCGTTGGTATTGATAAAAAGGAGTTATTTTTTATTTTACTTTATTTAAAAAACAGATATTGTTTGCACGAGAAAAGTTATAGGGGAGAAAAAACAGTGTTACAATATGTTATTGCACTCCATTATTTATTTACCCTCTTGTTCACTTAAGCATACTTCTTGTATACATTTTACAATTATCATTATTATTATTTTTAAAAACAGATATTGTTCCTAAATTTCCCCTAGCTCTGCTACATTAAGATATTGAACGAGAAGAGTTATAGGGAAGAAAAACAGTGTTACAGCATGTTATTGCACTTGAGAGCTTTAAAGACATTTTGGCAAATTCTTAGCAAAAAGTTGAATAATTTGTGTTATCTGACATTTATGCTGCAGTTAACGGAATAGCAACATTAAAAAATGAAAATAAAATTATTAATATACACAAGTAACAAGTTGCTACTGATCTAAAAAAGAGTTATTTTATTTATTTATTATTATTATTATTATTATTTTTAAAAACATT
>OMNN01024376.1:0-18016 GCA_900302755.1 Chromis chromis
GGAGTGAGCGAGGAGGATAAGACACGGAAGGAAGGAAATAAGGAAGGCGACTAAAGTGTGTGGTAGGATGAGGAGAGGATCAGAGGCAGAGGACAGCGAGGAGAGAGATTGCATTAGCTCATCATCCCAGTGGGCCTGGCTGTGCTCTGAGGTTGACAGTCCTGAGAGCTCCTGTCCTTCAGCCCTTCCCATGCGCCTGTAGCATTATCTCCTACTTACCATAGAGGGCCAGGCTTTCAGCGCTGCAAATCGTTTTCCTTACTCCGGAAATAATATAGGAAGCATAGTGCTATAATTCCTTGCCATGAGCTCGATTAAGGTTTGCTATTATCTCAATTTCTCACCTAAATCTACCATTCTCCTCAAGTGGTGCAATAGAAATACTGATAGGAGAAATTGTGGTGTAATTTCTAGGGGGTCATGTCCGTTGGACACCTGGTGCTCCTGTGATATTCTACTGAACATTAAAAAAAATATATATCACCATCATCACAATCTTCTTCTTTTTTTCAAGCAAAAACCTGAATTTCTTTGGTTTCAACAACAAATCATGAACCCACAGAGCAATCCTGGTGGGGAATTGGTGGACAGGAGTTTAATCTAATGATGGTACTAGATAAAAAAAATTTGAAAAAAAACCAAGGGAAGTTACAATGGAGGACAGAGAGTCCACTGTATATCTATACCGAATTTCACCTCAGTCCATCCAATACATCCACACATTTCAACCAAAATCACAAATATTTAAACTCATAGTGGCACTAGAAGAACAAAATGCTATCAAATCCCATCGTATACTAGTATAATGTCTTGCAACAATGAATGTATGTACAAGAAGGCTGTTTCTCAGGTACATTTATGTTAATGTTAATACTCCTGTTGAGGTTTCTGCTTTCTCCATTTTTAATTCCCTCGTCACAACAAACACATTAAACCCAGTGTTGCCTATTTACACTGGAAACCTTCCAGCTGAATTAGTTTCCACCAGGAAAAAAAAAGGGTAGATTTCACATAATCAGACCTTAAAAGCAGCACCCTCTTTTCACTGGACATGCATATTAAAATTCTGCCTGATATGTGAAGGGAGGGAAAACCTTTTCCTAGTGTGGCATGAATTTTGTCCCCGAACTGTATTTAGCCCATGAAAAAAAATACTGTATACTGTTTGGGTATAATTTGTAGGAGACTTGTCTGAGCACAGCTGGAGACCCACAGTACGGGCTCTTCTTTTAGAATTATTGATATGAGCTCAACAATTACATAAACCAAAGGAACTATATGAAGCGGCCACTGGCTCTAGCAGAACAAATGGGTGCCAGTAGTTTGTCTAATGGCCATAAACAGTTTTGATCTGATTTTATAAGGTTGCTTTCACTCCATTCTCAGATTGATGAATGATTCCTTTGCATAAGGATAATAATTAAGCTCACTGATTGCACACAGACACTTGTTTATGAACTGCAGCGTAGGTTTTAAGCCATTCCCATAATGGTATCATGCATATAAACTATTTTACAATTAAGACAGCCTTTTTTAAATGTGTAATTCTTTATTTAATCACATTCATTTGACTGAAATCGTTTACTTCACAGTGCTGTCTCTATATAATTAAATGAACTGGACAAAATGTTAAATCTGTCATTACTTGTAGGGCTGTTGTGTTGCATTATATTAAATCCTACAGGTGATACTGCAGTATTTGTGTGATCATAATGTACTAAGTAATAATTATAGCAAATACTAGTAAAGGCAATACAAATAATATTTCACTCGTAATAGCCATAGTATGTTTGTTGTCATTCCTGTCTGTTCAAACCCCTTAAAATACACATTCATAATTTGCATGATGATAAATCAACGCAAAGCATACATCACCTGCAACCATCTGAATGATTTGTGACCTCCCCCCTACCTTTTTCGGTCAACATATTTGCTTTCCATGAAAATAAATTAACTTCCATCCTTGTTCATTAGGAGACGCAATTAATTGTTTTTCCTTTTCAGCTACACAACATGAGGAATGGCAAACAAAAAGGCATTCATCAAATTTAAAATTGCCAGCAACACAAACAGGAGAAAAGGTTTTATTCTGAGTGGTATAGATCGGACCACTCATTTCTGTGGTGGTAGATAAATTTGTGGTTGTTTACGTAAACAAAGTAATTCCAACTCATTAATATTAGGGGCTGGGGATGTGTTCCCCCCCCCCGCCTGGAACAGTGACTAAATTATTCTGACGATCAATCATAATGTGTAGGCTCGTATTTGTTTGTATGTCTTTTTCTTTTCCTCCTCTGTTTGATTGTGTCGCCCCTCAGGTGAGACCTGCCATGTTCGATTACTTAAACCAAAACATGAAACTTACAAATGTCAACAAAGTTCGAGGAGGAAAAAACTCGCACTGGAACCGAATCCAAACAGATGAGGGTTAATTGCTTGAACCATGTTTGTTTGCTTGGAGAATGGAGTCAGATGCCCGCACTTGTACTTAGTCCTTAGAAGAATGGCTAACAATAGGACACAGCAGTGACTGAAAAGAGAGTTTACACATGATGCTACAACTGTGTTGCATTGTGGTGGTGCAACAACTACAATGGCTTAATTAGGTAATTAATTAAATTTGCATTTGGCGGACATCTATCTGCGACGTGCACATTTTCTGATATATTCCTGCCGTGTGTCTGCGGGACTGGTAATAATTTACTTTGTCTGTGCAGTCATACAAATAATGGGTTGGGTGGTGGGCGGACTTCCTAGAGGACAATTCCACCTCTTTGTATGGCCTGAGATGAATGTTCACAGTAAACAGGGATATCCAGCTTTATAAAGTATGGATGAAGATGGACTGCACAGATGGATTGTGTATCCTTTTGCAAATGAAAAACTGACATTCTGACTCCTATTGATGAGGAGGTTCAGCTTTTTGTTATTCAAATCCAGCTTGATATAACACTAACATGCGTTGAGTTATTGGTGACAGATATATTTGATGCTGTGCTGTGAGTGATAATCCATCTTTAAAAAAGATACACATTTAGTTTGGCTAATCTGGCAAAAGACTGTGACTTTTGTCCCTCATTTCTTTAGGTGCGTTCACACATAAGGCAAAAAAACCACAGTGAGATTGCATATAAAGTCAATGGAAGAACTTCATTGGGTGTGAATAGCCACAAATGAGCCCGGTGGCACAAAGAAAAGCTGGTTGGAAACGTTTCAACTTGAGCAAAAAACTGCGGGCTCGTGCCAAGATTTTATGACTGTAGCCTCTAGCTTTGCTTCATGAACATGTAGAGATGAGAAGTAAAATAAGCATAGATGGAGTGGAAAAATCACAGAAAGAACCAGAGTTGCTGGTGAGACCACAGACTGAATAGATAACCTCAGTCGAGTCGGGACATTTGCTTCTTTGGGGTGAATAAAAAAGGCTGTCAAATTCACAGATTGAAAGCAAATATGATCAATATTTTTATAATAAGAATGAATAAAATGTATCCTGTGTCAAGCAACTTCCACCCTCACAGCTCTCATAGTGTCATTTTCAGCAATGGCAGGCTGCTGTTTCAAGAAATCAAATAACCTGTGGTTGGTAGAGAATCAAAAAAAAAACAAAAAAAACAGAGCTAATGGGGAGTGAACAGTGGATGTACAGCTGTCGGTGGACACGACTTTAAATTAATGATAATGTTGCTTCTGGATGCGTAAATAAGACACTGTTTGTTAACAAGCTCACCATATTACTTTGAAAGGTAGCAATATGTCAGTTTCTGCCGTTGCCAAAAGCATCAGTTATCAAAGTGTTAAACTGCATTAGGAGGGTATGTCTTTACAGCCAGCGTGGATAAAAAGAACGGCAACCTATAAGTCTTTCAACACACATACATCATTGTTGCATTAAGGCAGACTTGAAAAATTAAGCACAGATTACGGTGCCACGTACAAGTGTTTTAAGCTTACCCGGAGTAAAAAACAAGCTGTCCCGTAGTTCTCTTTACATTTCGAGTCGCACTAATTTGTCACGCCTGGTGAAGCTTTGAACTGATTAAGACTGTGACCGTCACCCCGTAATCATAATTTCACGACAGAATTTGAAGATAAACAGATTGATATGGCGCAAAAGTCATATATCACATCAGCTGTGCGTTGCATAAGCGGACAAATAAAAAGATAAATGGGTCAACGAGTGTGTGTGTGTCTGAGTGTGGCGTTATGCATCCATTCTCGGGCCAGACCGTCTGACTCAGCCGCTTGTCAGCAGGACGAGGCAGATGGGAGACATAAAACGCTCCATGCCTTGACAAGGTAGTCTGTCAAAGTTAGGGAGAACAGTCACAGGGGTAATGTTTTGACAAGGCATTAAATGTCTCCTTCGCAGACGTCCTGTATGTCATTCCACTAGATTGATGTACAGATACAGATGGCTGTATAATGCATGCCTATGGAGATATGCCGCATGCCTTGGCTTTTCTTATCCTCTGACCCACATTTACCTCACACTGCTAATGATTAGCCCTAAGCCAAAGTCACTCCGAATCCCAACTGTCTCCGTATAATTGAGTGATTAAAATAAGATTGAAAATTACTTTCAAGGATACATTTCACATCTGCATCGCTTCCCTCCTGTCATGACATGTTGCTTACTCCGTGCATTATGTTCCAGGTCTTCTTGGGAGACAGCTTTTAATAGATGTATGCCCAGTTTTACATATAATTATAGGCCCTTAGTAGTCTTTTTTAGAGTTTACCGCACTAAACAGTGATGTGCCAGACCTTGATTTGTTCCCTCTTCTCTGTCCGGCTGTTTTCCCTCACCCCACACTGCTGTGTTCACCTCCCATACACAAGTCTGTCAAAGTTCAGACATCTCAATTCGGGGTGAGACAATTATATCCAGTCGTTGCCACAGGCCATGCCCCGAGCTTCAGCGGACCTTTTACCCCGTATCTATACATAATCATCTGTTTTGTTGCCGGTACTTTTTTTTTCTGAAATCTTTTAAATGAGTGGACACCACCCGAGGCAATGCCTGGAGAAACACGTTGCAGTGCAGTAGGTGTATGTGTTTACATTTCTACTGTAAAACTCTAAAATAGGTTATTATTTATATTGCACACAACTTCTGCGGTAACAAGAGCTCACTGCAGACACTGCAACCTCCAGAGCTAAAAAAGCTCCACAATGTAATGTTGACTGTTGACTCTATTTGACCATTTTTACAGAGCCTCAGATTTTAAGTGTTTACCAGCCAACCCCTCCCCTTTTGTAATAGATGGTCCTCTGGGTAACCTGTGTATGATGTAGGTCCAGTGGGCTTTGTTGTATAAAGTCTCCCTCCATTGTATGCGTATGTGATAAGTGACATAATCAACACATAGTTGGGGTAATTCAGTCATTGCAGTCATCATTTTTAGTATAACAGCCAAACCACAGTTAGTCAAAGGCTGGTTGTGTGTTCACTGCCTCAGAAAAGGAAAAAAGGCCTTGCTAAAGCAATGTTGCGATCAAGTAAAGCATAGTTACAAGCTAAGAGCCTTGCTGAAGTAAAGGCACAAAGTCTAAAACCAAAGGTCTTCCTGCTATAGTTAGAAGCCACGGAACTCGAGTGGTACCAATAAGTCCTAACTAAAAAGTACGATTTCTGGCATCAGTACTGATTTTTAGAGTCAAAACATTCCAATAGTGATATATTGCCCCATATTCTTTTTAAACATATATATGTTCAACTAATATTTAAAAGGGAAAATGATGGGTCATTGTTTATTTACTTTCCAGCAATGTGCAGCACAAATCTGTTTGTTGCTTACTGTGAAGACAACATTTGACTCCACACCACCATCTGTGATACATACTTCATTTTTTACATACTTTACACTTTACATACTACATGTGCTGCAAACAGAGCTAAAAGTAGAGCAAAGAATGGAGTCAGAGCCATTCTGCCGGATAAACTATATATATTTCTAAAGTACCCCAAGCATCTTGTTCTGTACATAAAAGAAAAATAAGTTTTCATATGTGCACATATCAGATAACATATATGCCAACACTGATATATCAGTGACAAGCCAATATTGGCAGATAATCGACATATTGGTTGGAGTCTAGTAAAAATATAGAGGTTTCTTGACAATATTGAGATATTTTGTTCCTGGGAGAGCTAACGAATGCTGTCAATGGAACGATAAGTCTGTTTTGCTGATCACATTATAAGACATTTCAGGCCTTCTCCCCAGTAAGTGTGCAGAGCAACATTATAGGGAAAGTTGCTCAACTTTATGCACATTACCTCTGGTGCAATGTGAGCGGCAAGTAAGAAACAGCCAGTATTACTCCTCACAATGCCTGCAAAAACAGAAGCAGAGAGTTGTTTATGTGGAGTGGTCACTGCATTCAGTGGCAACAATGGATGACTGTGCAAAAATCCATCCATTTATACCAAAGCTCTAGTGCAATTGATTCAGTTGCTGTTGAGATATGCTGTATACTGAAAAATCTGACAGTGTCATCCAATAAACAACACCACAGACATGGCTAAAAATTAGTCTAGCTGTACAATGAATGAACCATCATGTTTAATTGTGCATTGGCAAGTCAACAATATGTCAGCAAACAAATATATATATATATGAAAAAGTCATAGTTTTTATATGATGATGGAGCTTTGTTGCTGTTGTTTTTTGATGACTGGATACCCGTAACTCACACAATTGTCGGTACATTTCTTCCGAATATCTTATGTATGAGTAACACTCATACGCAGTGTAGCTAAATACACTCCTGTCATGCCATTTCACTCCCACAGTGTAGAAGCACTGTCAGAAGTAAAGTAAGCGTGGACAGTTTGTTTGGATTGTTCATTGATTCAGTGCCCTAATTTTTTCAAAGAAGCAACAACACTTTTCATGAAAGAATGCAGATTTGACACTCAATCGGTCGTGTCTGCTGTTTCATATTTATATAGCAACTAAAAAGTACTGGCGAGAGGGAAAATGTTTTTTTTTCTTTTCCTGACAATCTCCTGGAAGGACACACACAAGTTTTCTCTTGATAACACACAGGGGAGTGAGACAGACGGTGTAATCATTTGATTACCTTTTCATCTCTTACAGCAGTACAAGTGCGGGCATGGAAAGTTTTTCCAACGCAGTTCACCGAGGGACTATGAAATCACAGAGAACACACAAGACAGTGACAGTGTCCAGAAGCACACTACATATTTGTTGTTCCAAAATTACCATTTCCCTCTTGAGCAATAGCTGTAATCCAGTTCTTTGCATGCCAGCATGTTTACTGGAATCAAAAACTGGCACCAAGTTAGAAACTACTGAGCACCACACATAGGGTCTTAAAAGCATTAGGCTCCATTATTGTTCCAAGAAAGTGCATAATAAATGTTTCCAGACAGCTGAGATGAAGCTGTTTTTTTTCCCTCTATGATTTGGCCTTCAACCTCTCCTCACCAGTAGTAATGCATAATAGGTATTACCTCAGTGTTGTGCCAAATGCAGTCACTTCTCACCTGTTCCACACCCTTATTCTTGAGACGGGCTTCGTCTGCAATACAGCTGAGCAAATTGAATCTGCCAGTCAACTGAAGCGCCACACTTATCTAATCCGACCTGTAATACAGAGCTATGCTCTATTGCCTTTGCATAACACCCTCTCCATGTTTGTAACCCCAACCCCCGAGGTAGCGCCACAGTATTGTCATTTCACTTATTCTAAATCAAGGCCAGCTCCACCTCCTCCTACCCTTGCTTGTTTCTTTCTGTTATTTCTGAGGAGTGCTCTCTGGGGCGCGAGCACTAAAGTTCACATTACTCACATAATCATAAGCGCTTAATATGTAAATGCACACATAGCCGATCATAGTGAACGAGGGGAAAAAGATACATAGAGTCGCTGAGAATTCATCGTGCCAGCGACTAATGCATTTCTGCTTAAGTCAGCAAGGGAGATGTTAATGCTGCTGTGAGAATTAATGGAAGTATTGGCTTACAAACATTTGGTGATACATTATTGTGGCTCCCAGCGACCAGCTACTCTTGGGTTGTTTTTCAATTGCACAGGCCGCGAGGGAAGTACTTCCTGTTTTAATTAGATACTAGATAAGAAAATACTAGCTCAGATAAACTGTGGGCTCTGTGGTCAGCTGTTTCCTATTTCACAGAAATAGACCATCCAAACTATAATTAATGGCAGTGGGATGATAGATGATAAACTAATATGTACTAATCAATAATTATAATATAGAAGGCTGAAAGTGTGGATTTTATTTTCGTTGCATGACAATCAATGTCATCCATGTGTTTTTTTTAGGGTTATAGTGTGTGTTAATAAGTGCAAAATAGAAGCCTGGCATAATTAAAAGACATCTTATCCAGTTTTGCATGCTTTAGCAGTGTTTACAAACACGTTATATTTCCATAATAGTAATCAATGATGGTTATTTTCAGAAACCAAAAACAAACAAAAGCTTCCTTCGTTTTTCTTGTGACAAATGTGTATTTTCCTCAATAGCTGTTATCATGTGTCCAAAGGATAACCAGTCCGGTGAGACGTTGGCACCAGCACCCGGTTTCAAACACAGGTATCATGTTCTGTCTAGTTTGATATAAAACCTGGTTCCATTCACTAAAGTAACATCCTCTGTGTTGATGTCACACCTGTTCCATAGTCCCCCAAAAAAGAACACGACACCCGAGGTGCAGCTGTAATCAATATTCTGTTTTGTGTCTAGTGTGTTGACTGGTCCAAGTGACTGAAATCGCAAAGATCTGAGTGCATTCCACAATAAAGACAGAAGGGTCTGTGCAACGGTAACAGGATCTCAGTGTTGTGTGAAAGTCGGTGTCTTGATGCCGTATGAGCTGGTAAATGATTCTAATGGCTCTTTTGACTGCTTGACACCAGAAATCGTTTCAACTCTGAAATGTTACCTGCAATCCAAAGTGTTCTCCATCTGTCTCTTTTACTCTGCAAGTCATCTTCGCAAATAACACACAGCAATGTAATAATTAATTATAAAGACTCTGCCTCTGTCTTGTTGTCATATTGCTTTTTAGTCCCTTTGTTGTCTGACTGCGTTAAACCTCAGAGATCTTCTGATGTGCTGACAACACAAAGAATTCTAAAATCCTGGTATTAGTTGGTCAAATAGGCCCAAAACTATTTTTCGCTTTGTTTATCGGTGATCTTGTCAGACAGCAATGCTGACATAAATTTTATAAATAAACAAAGCGTCTTTTTTTTGCTCAGTGTACTCAGTAATTCAGCGAGTGCATTAAGTTTATAAAAATGTAAGAGCCACGGCCAACAGCAGAAGCAGACTGCCTTATCTCCTCGATGTTTCTATTCCTTCCTTTGTTCCTCCCCTGGAACCCCATTTTCTCTGTTCTGGCTTACAGTGTTTCCAAAAGAGATGTTCTGGACTCCCTTCAAGTGAGAGTGCCACTTGGCCCAGGGAGTCTGGACTGAGAGCCAGTGGATTGCACCATGAATAGACTGTTTTTCCAGGCGTGAACATGCATGGAGCGCTAAGCTGTCTGAATGGCATGTATGCAAGGCTTTACCTGGCTATTGTTGTCTGATTGAATTTGTTTATTTTTTTCCTATATTGATTATGTTAGTGCGAGTTTAGCGTAGCTTTAACAGTGCTTTTGCTTCAGAGACGTGGCAGGTGAATTATCGAAGGTTATGTAGAGACTGTGCAGCCTCTCCTAACAATGCGGCAAGGAAGAAAAAAAAGGAAAGCAGATTTTAAAGAAGGAAAAACCTTTTCTATGAAGCAGCTAAACAACCACTTTCTTAGGTAACATCATTTCAGTACTATCAATCAAACTAAATTATATACATTTCTCCTTTTATTCTACCTCTTCAGTACACTGTTGCGTATGTTTTCAGTTTTCTGCACAAAGAAATGGATGAGCTTGCTGGCTAGAACGACCATACCATCAAATACATACCCAACATTGTACCCCACCAATCTAATACAACGAGTGTGAGCTAGTGTAGAATACTGTATGATTTTGTTGTCAAAAATACACTTTAACATTATGCATGATCCTACCCCCAAATCATGAATTCTGGAGAACCCTGTCCAAGCAAATTGTTTGCTTTTCAAAGAGAAGAAGATTCTATCTCCACCTGAGGCAATTTTCTTGGTGCTCCACATGCGAGAGCTGTGTAATAATGCAGGCATTTTTTTTATTTTTTTATTTTTTTGTATTTTGTATGTCAACACTATACAGTTCACTGACGATGGATATGCAAAATGATTTATTCAGTTCAGCACCATCCTTGTTCAACCCATGGCGTGGATAGTGATAAAGGAGAGCACAGAGTAAAATGCAGTCGATTTAACCACCCAAGGTTATAGCTATTTCTTACACAATGTTATACAATGCAGCAGAGCAGTAAGTCTAAAGGAGGGAGGATAACTTTCTCATAATTCCCATAGTTCGGATTTTTCCGTTAAATATTATTACAGCAATATCCTGGAATCTGACTTGGTTTGTCAGATATATTCATACATCAAGTGCACAGAACTTTGTAGCTGCAATATTGCTCACAAAGACAAAGTTCCCCCTCATTGAAGCCTCTCCTCATGAGTACCACAAGGGTGGCAGTGCAATTTCCTTGCATGGGCTTCTCTCTAGCTGTCATTCATGCTCGTGTTGTGTCACAGGGAAAGCCCACTAAAGGAGGAAATGGGAATAAAAACTGTGAGAAAGATGCCAGTACTCGGAGGTGAAAAGGGGCAGCAAAGAATCAAATTGCAGATGTAAGAGAAAAAAACAAAAAAAACAAATCACTTCTTCTGACAACAATCATTAACCTGCACAAGCTGAAAACACTAAACCTAAGTGCACACATTTCAGACCATTCTCCGACCACAACATCGTTTAAGGACGACACGCAAAATAGCATCATTCCTGAGGCCAAAAGGCTTCAGGTCACAGGAAAATACTGTCAACTGCCAAGTGCTGTATTACTGATCGTCAGGCTATAGGCGGCTTCTGACAAAACATTGTCAGACTAAACAGCCTTAGGTGAGCGATGTTCCTACATCTCACGTCTGTGTTGACTAGCAGCACCATATGCTTCCTGTATGTATTGTCTAAATAAATACCAAGTATCTGTTGAGAAGCAGCAAATAACTAGTAGTAAGGTCATTACTTGTTTTTATTTATGTATTGGCCAGAATGGCAACCTTGTACCTGCAGAATAGTCTAATTAAACATACAAATAACCAGTTGACAACCTGGTTTTAAATTACAGTTACTGATCCTAATAACACTTTAGCTGTGTTATAAATTATTGAGGATAAACGAATGATCTCATCTTTATACTTATAAAAAAAAAAAGTAAAAACTGGAGGTGCATAAAGGGCAACCAGGGCAAAGTCACTGGGAGGTTAAGGTTCAGAGTGGCTGACCTGGACCAGCTATCACCAAATAGATATCTAACATCAGCCTCCGTTCACATCCTGACATAATGTCTATCAGTTCACAGAGCAAGTTGCCATGAGTTTGTCACTCAGATAGAGGTGGTGGGAGACACAGGATTGTTGTTGTTTTTAGACCACTAAACGCAGGCACACAAGGGCAGACATCGATCCCAACCTAAGCCTCCACCAGGTAGGTCTGCATCTGTCATCACCCCCATCCATGCCCACAGACTGGCGCACCTGAGGAGACCTCCACAGCAGCCACAAGAAAACTAAACAAAATGAAGGGCCTCCATTATTACACCTTATTAAGGTATGACAGGCTGTTTATGAGTCAAAGAGGGGGCATGTTTGGAGTTTGCTCATGGTATTGAACTTTGCATTTTTGTTTGTTTCATGGTGGTTTGCATTTAATGCATTTAAGTGAAACTATCAAAAAGTTTTCTCATTATTGTACTGATAAAGTCTCTACCGCAGGACCATATACCATAGTTTTATTGCGCAGGCCTAGTAGATGTAGCCACTGGATCTAACAGTAAGCCAGCTGTTGACAGCCAGTAATAACTCCAGACATATGCTCTCTGCTCACTAAACCACAACATGTCTCCTTCCATACATTACAATGTAGTACATGTGTATGGAGGCTTTGGAGTTGTTTACATTGACCTTTAACAGGGTTAAACTAACAGTGCTGAAACATAACAAATTGATCTTGATTATGGCAATAAGTTGCTTAATCATTGAGTAATATATAATCATTATGCTACAGTGCCTACACTGACTGAAAAACAGACATTATTAAAGAGCAAATAGCATTGTTCACATTTATGTATGCATGTACTGCATATGTATATGTATGATCTTTTGCATCAGAGCAATGATCAAATATTTAACCAGTTTCTTAAAATTATTGCCACTCCTGCTAAAAAAAATCTGCAATTTTACTTTGAATGGCAGAAATCCAAATGAGAACTGTTCCTGCTAGTTAAAGTGTACCTTTACTTGATGGGGGGAGCAGGGACATTCACCGGATTCTGCCTGAGGCTGTTTGGTCTGAGGCCGTCTGTCCTGATACTGTTTTCCTCTGCTTGGTTTGTCTAATACCATTTTGTCAGATATTTGTCTGACGCCTTTTGTACTGATGCTGTTTGTTTGATGCTTGTCTGATCTTCAATTGGAGGACACGTCAGACTTGACAAACATTTTTACCCGTAGTCTGAGGCCGTTTGGTCAAGAGAACAATGTCGTTCTGTATGATGCCTGTGAACTGATGCTGAGTGTGTCTTAACACCCACACAGTACAGTTCAGAGTGCTTCTATCTGTGCTCTCCCTGACTGTGTTCTGGTTCAGCCCTGCACACTCACAGGTATTGTGTACAATAAGCAAGTGGCGAATAATGATCTTCTTGTGTAACCTTGCTGTGAAGTCTACACAATTTGCTACATGCATGGGTATAAATGAGCCCCGAGCTCCGTCAGCACCCGGGAAACAGGGAGGTGAGTGCAGATCATGGAGGGCTCTTTGTGTGGTGACATGAAGGGGACTCTTTAAAGATCAAATGCTTATGAGGGGGCACCAAGGTCCTGTCTGTCAAGCACAATTAAAACCTTCTGTGAGCCTGAGACACTCTAAAGAGATAATGAGAAATAGGTTTCCTCTAATCCCGACTAATTATATTTGGAGGTTAGATTGCAGCAAACACAGATGTTTTGATTATGCCGATCCAGCTCAGTTTACCGTACTGTTAGGTTAAGAAAAGTGGGGTTTTTTCTGATATGACGCTATGTATCTATATTTAGATAAAGAAGTAGGTGTGAACAGTGTGTCTGTTTACTTACAGATTTTAAAGCGCTTGACACCGTTTTACCAAAGAGGTTATGCAATAATGGATCAAAAACTAATTTCCCTTTTTGTTGTTGACTAAACATTAAGAGAAAAACTGTGTATAACCTCATTGCCCTCTTCTGGGGGAGAAGAACACAACACCACTTTTTTTTAACCTTTACTATAAAAATGTATGGTATATTTTGTACATCTGATGATTTGCTCTGTGTGTTCACAGCCTCATCACCGAGGATAAAAGACTGTTTAAGAGACAAATAAAGTCAGTATGATTCACATAAAATGTCATCATAAATCTTCTATGCTTTTTCTATAATCTCATATGCTTCATGTGAGCTCTCATCCACTATTGCTATGTAATATCTCATCAATCTTTACACATAAGCAGGTGCACATGGGGGCCTTATCATGTAGGCTGCAGCTGAGTGGACAAGGATATTTAAGTGTAAGGACACCCTCTTAGTCTCCTTCGTATACCTCTGTCCCTCCACTCACTCAGGTTTCCAATCTGCACAGACACACGCACTCATACTCAAAAGGATATAAGAGGATTCCTCTCAATGGCTCCATGTTGTTGCACTGTATCTGGTTTTCTCTATACCCTCTCTGTCATCTTTCTTATCAAACAATCGTTTTGCTCCACACCACTTCCCCCTGCAATACAAAATGCCTTTCTTGGTCCACTATAGTTGCCCTATCTCTTAGTTTAAGCCGCTCTTTATCGCTTTTATGTTGCTTGTTTCTCTTTCCTCTTCCCCACAAACACGCACACACAAAGACATACACTGCTGCTACACAAAAGAGGCAGATGCAGTCTCTATTATTTGCCCTGAAAATTAATTCTGCAGCGAGTTCTCATCATTACAGAAATGCTCTTGCAGTTATTCTAAGCTTGTTCTGGCTGCGTTTGCAATGTTTTCATTGCATAAGCCAAAGGCTGCAGCCAGGTTTAATGATTAGAAGTGATGCAAAACCATGGTCAAACCTCAATAAGAGGTGATATATTAAGATGAGAGTCAGTTGAACTGTTTTGATCCCAGATAGCAGCAAATGACCACTGAGTTACTTAATTGAGAAAAATAAATGTGCCATGTCAAAACTAGGATCAAATCTACATATTAAAGCTCCGTTTTAATGACATATTAACTGAGCTGAATCACATCAAAAAGGCCAATGGAAACATGACAAGACTGGATTGCACTGCGTGGCAGCAGTTAACAGCATCTCTGTCACCCCTGTTATGGAATACCATTAAATGTTTCCTTTGACCGGTCATCCATATAGTAGTGAGTTCTTTCCTCCTAAGAAGCCTTCATTCCCCTTTTTCCTTCCATCCTGTATATGTCAAACATCATTTTCCTCCTTTGAAAACAAATCAGGTTATTCCTTAAGGGTGCACATGCTTTACCTTTGATCTTTGATGTGATGTCTAATGTGTAATGCTAAATACTCATCCGTTTGTCAATTTAGAATTTCTTCAGTATTTACAACTGCAATGGGTGTGAAGTGATGCTGCTGCTCTGATGCTGGAAATGTCATCGTCTCATGTGATAATACTATTTATTACACATCACCGGGATTAAACCCTCTTAAATATCCCCAAATGGTAAGTTTGTACTACCTTATGGAAAACATACTGACTAACGAAACTAGCTTCCTGTATCTACTTAACTGTGGACCCTGTATTCTTAAGTTTTATTTTGATGGAAATAAAGATGAACCACCTACAGCACATTTGAATAACATTGATCATATTGGTACTATGTGGTGTTCTGCTGGAAAACCTTGGATTTTGGCATCCATGTTGATGAGACTTAGACACCCAAATAAACATTGTTCCAGAACAAGCACACTCCCTCATGCAAATGGCAATCCCAGATGTCACTGGCCTACCCCTGCAGGAAAATGCACCCCACCACATGGCAAAAACATCAAACAATGAACAAGGAACATGACAATGGCCCAAGATGTTGATTTGACCTCCAAACTCGCTAGACCTCATTCTGATCAAGCATCAACAGGATGCAGTGGAACAAGATTGAATGACAGAGGCCCCACTGCACAAGCCAGAGTACCCAAAGGATCCATTGCCAACGCCCTGGTGCCAGACCCCTTAGACCCTGAGAGGTCCTCATTTTTGACAACATAAGGGGGACCAACACAATATTAGTCAGGTGGTCATAATGTTATGCCTGATCAGTGTATATATTGTATTCCACCGTGACTATGTTGCATATGTGCTCCAACATGACTATAATTAAGAGTGATATTACCTTTGCATGATAAAAGAAGACTCAGAACAAACTCAGACATAGTCACTACATGGTAGTGTGGAGCATGTTTACCATTCTATATAATTCTATATAATTTCACTTAGTACCCAACATAATAATGCTTCTGGTATGTCACACCCAAAATTGACCTTCCTCCCCTTACATATAATTTTTTTCAATCATCACTGCATGGCTTTTCCCCACTTCTTAAGACAGACAAACACATAAATGGATACATGCATTGATTCTGTGCTGTTGCATTTATGTTCCACCTTCTCATATATTTACCCTAACAATAAAATTCTGCAACACCCAGTCTGCAAAATCAAGAAGTGCCAGTTCGATCCCTCAGAAAAATGTCCTACAACAGGTACAATTATTCACAATTCCACCCCCCTCCTCCTGCTCGTGTCCAACATTTGCACCACAGCACCATTTTCCCGTTCCACTTTCTCCTGCGACTTGACAGAATGACAGCCCTTATAAAGAAACTGAATGCCACTGGCTGTCAGGCAGAGAATGAAGCAAAACTGTTTCTGAGGTGCACGAGGGAGAAGTCAACACAGCTAAAACAGCAGTTTGGACACACTAATATTGGCCACACGGAGAAAAGAATCAGATAAAATTATGTATACGGTATGTTCTTGTGTAGCTTCTGTAAATGTTCCCTGTTCTAGTGTTTTCATTTTCATGCCAGATGGGAGATCTACAGGTACAGAGTACAGTATAGACCTTGTCTGGATCCCTTAAGGAAATTCAATCATGGACAGGCAGGAAACGCTAATTGGGTTTTATGTCAATTTATGTCAGTCTGAGTGCTGTCCTTCAGCATACAGTGTCCTTGAAATCAGAGGGAACAGGTTTTTTATCCGAGACACACAAATGGTTTTAGTAACCGGATGACCAACATGTTATAATTGGTACTCTAATTATAGTAATTGGTAATCTAATGGGCCTGCCGTGTTTTATAGTGCCGTTTTTGTTTTTTGCAGCCTTTTTTTTTTGTTTTTCTTTGTTTTATGCACACCCTGTGGGAAGACTCACCAATTTAGAAAATGGTAAAGATGAAATGCACTTGGATAAATGGTAACACTTTGAGATCATAGAGTCCCTCAGTAAAGAAAAAAGAAAAGAAAAGAAAAGGCACTCAGTTGATATAACCCTAATGGTCTATTCATGATCTGTCCTATCCAATTATGTGGCTGCTATATTGATTTTCAGTTCAAGTTTAACCAAGACAGAAGCTGCGTTTTTTTGTCAACAGATTAGTCTTTGAATAGCAAAGCGTAATCAAATCTCTGCTCTTGTCTTTACATGGATGTCCCACGAAATTTAATAGTTTCAAAATAAATCTAATTTTTTTTAAATAAACCGACTAATGCCATTTGGCTTACTATAATTAAAGAATCTAAAACACAAAGGTATGTATGCATAGTTTAAGACCTGCCACTCATCCCAACATGTCAGGAAGTTACAAGCCAACCTCATAGCCATTATCTGGACAACGTGAAAGCCATTAACGGCGATGATGGAATGGATTCCCATGGGGACAATAGATGGACAGTTACATAGATGGCAGGTGATGAGGTGGACAAGGGAACATGGGGAACGGTTATAGCTCCCATTCCTCACAGTCAATTACCGTGCCGGGCTCACTGAAACCTACAGATGAATTCAACTTATGGCACAGTTGTCATTTTGATCATGGTTGGATGGGCCAAAAACCTTTAAGAGTTGCTTGGAGAGAGCTAGGAAAATGAAAGCAACCTGCACCTTGAAATCTCTACAAGTACCCGGGCTTATAAAACCGTGCAATCAAAGCGTTTTGCGTTACTCGGTTTAGAGTGTTCCAACAAATACGATGCGGTGAATTCTTTTAATTAGTTGCAGGTTGTAGTTTTTGATTGCAGTGTGCCGGGTTTTTTTCTTTTCTTTTCCCTGAAGGGAAAAAAAATAAACAAAATACTGCTTGATTTCTTGATGAATTGCTGTTGTGATGATTTGCTGTAAGAGGTACATGCAGATTTCATTATGGACATACTGCATATATTTACCATTTTAAAAAGCCATATATCTGTTCCTTTTACAGTATACTGAATTCTGTTTACTTGAACTTATTAATCAACTTGTCCTTAGTATATCCATGCCTTTGTTTCTATTCTTTTCTACCATTAAGAACAAAGCAATAGTATATCTTTTAGAATCATTTCTGATTTTTATTATTTAAATTATGTTATAGTGTGAGAACTATAAAATAAGGAAACTACTCTAAGATGACGTCAAATGTTAACAAAGAAGAGAGAAACATGATGCTTAGCAAACTGCTCATCTGTGCACAACCTTATTTTTCTCTAAAATAACAAAAAATTATATAAGATTGTGTTGGTATTACAGTTGTAACTTAAATAAAGCTACTTAAAAATGTTTGTTGAGTGTAAGAAGAACTATATGGAA